>JACGTP010000100.1:236132-349743 GCA_023678845.1 Mischocyttarus mexicanus | reverse complement strand
GGTACGCGTTGGTAAAATAATATCTTTAAAGAGAACGACAAAAACAAGAAACAAAAAAAAGTAATAATAATAATATTCAATTACCAAACCTGAGAAATATGAAATGTGGGTTCGATGCGTTTAAATGGACACCACCACCATCCCCCACCCCTCTACATTTTGAGTAAGGAAAAAAAAGGGGAATATAGAAGAGAATAAAAATTGAATGAATGATATGAATGAATGAATGGATATGAATGATATTTCGGGGAGAAACTAAGTTCACCGTAATTCCTGTCTTTATCATTAAACTAATATTATCGCCAATATATCATTATTAAAATGATTAATTATTATAGCAAAACACACCGCTCGTTTAATAGTGTTTCGACAAAATGTAATAACAATTTTACTACCCCTCCACGATTATTCAAATAATCGATTTCGATATAATTATAAAAAGAAAAGAAAAGAAAAGAAAAGAAAGAAAAGAAAAATATAAACAAATAAACGTCGAGATTCTGTTTTTGTAATTTTTTTGTGTTCGTTTAGTTTATTTTTATAAAATACTCATTCACCCATATTTAACACACACACACACACACACATATACACGCGCGTATCATACATAAACAAAAAATATCGAATAATCTATTGCATCCCTCACCCTCACTCCCCACCCCACCCTCCCCAATCACCACACCTCGAATTTATAAAATATGTGTACATGCAGGAATAAAAAATAATAATAATAATAATAATAATATTAACATTAATATTAATTATATTAACTATAATTATTA
This sequence comes from Mischocyttarus mexicanus, assembly GCA_023678845.1. NCBI lineage: Eukaryota > Metazoa > Arthropoda > Insecta > Hymenoptera > Vespidae > Mischocyttarus > Mischocyttarus mexicanus. The sequence goes on along the minus strand of JACGTP010000100.1, from coordinate 348,961 downwards.
ATTGGAATAAGTATGGAAAATGTTAAAACGATCGTACGAATTTAAAATGAAAAAGAAAGAAAAAAAAAGAAAAAAAAGAAATAAATTGGTCGTTCCTTTTAATCGGTCTTTTATCAATCTGTTTTGATATTTTTCTAATTGATTTATTATATTCTTTCATAAAAATGAATTTTCGATTAACTACGATTTTTCTGAATAACCAAACATCCATGCGATTAACGAAAAAAAAACCTTTCTGCTGATCCAGGCGTAATTCAACGACGTATTAAACCCTGCATGCCAAGTGTTAAACTCTTAGAAATATTTTTTCAATATTTTATATAAAGAGAATGGAATTTTTAAACGTAAGACCCAAATCAGAGAAACTAGGTTCGTGCGATACTTTAAGAATTTATTACTTTTTCTACGTCATATACAAATACTTACGACAGATAACCATGATTCATTATAACAACAAGCATAACAATTTTCCTGAGAATTTTAATTAACCCGTTGCCGCAAATTTATGATTTTTGTTGATATGTAAGCAAACGACGGCTATAGCGAAGAAAAAGAAGAAGGAGAAGAAGAAGAAGAAGAAGAAGAAGAAGAAGAAGAAGATGACAAAAAAAATCATTTCATTGCCTCGTCGTATCGACAATTTTTTCGATACCAAATAATCTTTAGTATTTTTTTTATTATTATTATTATTATTATTATTAATATAATTATTTTATCATTACGAATACTCCTATAAGTTTTTTTTTTACTTGATAAAGAAACAAGAAATAAAAAACAGAGACGAAAAGTTATTTACAAAAATATATGTGCGTATGTATGCATGTATGTATGTATGTATGCATGTATGTATGTATGTGTGTGTGTGTGTATGTGTGTGTGCGTGTGATTAAAAAAACAGAAAATACAGAACAAAAATTATGGTTACCATAATAAATACCCAGTTAACAGAAAACGTTTAATATGACGTACGATTAACGTCATTTTTACGTCATTTTTACGTAAATCGTACGTCATATTAACGTTTTGTTTTAACTGGGTAATTATCTTTAACGTAATAATATTTATTACTCGATACGCGTAATTATTTCACTCGGAACGATTTAATAATAATAATAATAATAATAATAATAATAATAATAGCCTTAGTTTTATATTTTATTTCAATCTCTCTCTCTCTCTCTCTCTCTCTCGTTTTTCGTACGATGTAAGACTAACGATAGAAAAAAAATAATAACGAATGATACGTAATTATTATATTATTATTAAAATAAATATTATATATAGGAGAAAAAGATAACGAGATAAGAAAATAATCGCGATTTTAAATGAAAATTGCGTACACTTGAAAAGCCATGAATTGTATCGTTTTTAAAGAAAGAAAAAAAAACAAAGATAAAAATAGGAAAAGAAATATCAAACAAACACGATGTAACAACCCTTCCCTTTTTGAAACCCTTCATTCTGCCCTGCCATGCCCTGCCATGCCCTGACCTGACCAATGTAAAACCGAAAAAATAAGGGAACGATTATTAAACGGATCAAATTGTTCTTCAAATTTAACGTGAATTTTCAACTTCTTCGTCGTTTGTGTGTTGTGTAAATAAGATTGATTAAAATTGTATTTCGTATATTTAGAAAATATCGCGACTAGGAATTATAATCAAAAAGAGAAAGAAAGAGAGAGAGAAAGAGAGAGAGAGAGGAAACAACTATTTGTTGTTGGATCGATTATTCGATCTACTTTATTTCTAATTTTACACAGATGATTATTAACGATAATAATAATAATAATAATATAATAATAATAAATGCAGAAGTCCGTCAAAAAAAATAAAATAAAAATAAAAGAAAATAAAAAGGAATAAAAAATGTGAATAAATTTGAATAAACTTGTGGTATCCAACCGACGAAAGGAACGAAGATTGATGTTTTATAAAACAAAAAAAGACACACACACGCACAAAAAAAAGCAAAAAAAAAACAAAAGAGAGGGGAAGAGCAGGGCAGAAAAAAGCTATCATCCTATTCCTACTTGTTTTATTTTTGATTATTTTATTTACAAGTTGAATAGATTTTTATTCGACGTTAGTTTGGAATTCAGCTATAATTTTAGAATTTTTCTTTCTTTTCCTAATTAATAATAATTATTTTGATAAAACATATTTTAACATGGTAAGAAATGTCTTTTCAAATTTATCTTTCACGATATTCCTTTTTACGATTTTCCTAGGATACGAAGGAAACAAAATTACATTAAAAAATAAAGTAAAAGTATAAAATATTTTGATTTTAGCGTATTTGAAAAGAATTCGAGTGATTTATTATACGAAACTCATCGATTACTCTCAAACAAAGCTGGAAACAAGTAAGTACAGTTACAATAATGAACTAATTAAATTAACTAATAATAAATTACTATTAAGCTTATTTATAATTTAACATAATTAAATAAATATAATTAAATTACAAATAAAAGCCTAATAGCTATAAAAGTTAATAAAATTTTCGAAAAAGAATAATATTTCGTTTTTTCTTTATTTTTTTTTTAATGCACCTTCAATGAAATAGCGAATTTGAAACCTGAAAAATCATTCGTTTTTAATAAAAACCAAACAAAAAACAACATTTCTGAACAAAGATCGATATAATTTCTTAGAAATTTGTCCAACCAATCATGATTGTTAATTTATTTGTTATTATCAATCAGATTTTATAAATTCGTTGATATAAAAAGAAGATCATTCATTGCATCGATTTGAAATTATTGGACAAATCTACAGTGTCGACAAACGTTTCACGAACATTGTTACTCAACAATAATTGATTTAATACTTTCAATGTTTCAATAAATTTGTTTATAGTCAACAATCTCGTTGAATTAATAGTCACAACGTTAAGGGCACGATTATGGCTATCTGTCGGATACACCATTGATCCTATTTTTTCCTATAAAATAAATACACGGTATTATACGTGTAATACATTAAACAATCTTTCAAGATAACGATATCAAAATCTCTAAATATTTCTGTTCAAAAGTATTGTCAAAACAATAAAATAAAATTAAAGAAAATATTAAATAATTATTTCGAATAAAAGTATTTTCAATAATAATTTTTGACGAATCTTTTAGAGTTAGTTTCATTAATTTATACCTAAATAATGAAATATTTCAATGAATACCTGATTGTCGTAATAGATTTGATTTTGTTTGCAAAGATTAATTAAAGTTTGTCCACAATATTTAGATAAACCAGTTCCAAAAAGTTTACCACAACAAATAGCATGTCTGTTAACATTTTTCAACAATTCAATAATGTTCATTGTCTTAGATGATTCGTTAATTATTTCTTTCATGTATCTACGATAATAACAAAAATTTATTTTAATATTAAATTAAAATCATTCTATTCTGTTTAAATGGTATAATAGAAAACTTTACATTTTATTCTCATCCTTGAATGGACCAAGACAAAATTTCACCCAATCACTGAATGCTATTAAATCAGTATAATAAGGATCTATATCTATCACCCAAATCTGTTGAACCTAATTCAAAATACAATATCTGTCAACTCGTAATATACATTTATTATTCGTATTCCTAAATTCAAATTTAAAATCGTAATATGGATCGTTTATTTGGAAAGTGGTGTAAGTTCTTTTTTCAAAACAAAATCAGATATAACATAATTTATGATTAATTTAGTGTCAATTTTTTGTTTATAACTATTAGTATTTAATATCTTTAAAAATGCTAATGCTTTGTTCAATTTAACATTGGCCAATAAAAGAAATTGCGTAAGCTTTGATTATGAAAGCAGTGTAAGTTAAAGAAATGAAATAATTAATAGATGCATATTTTGTAAATTAATAATACATATTAAAATACCATAATTAAAAACGTATTTCTTAAACCATGATCATCTTTTTGAAACATTATTGTTGGAAATTAACTCAAATAAAATTACACCCAAAAAAATGTAATACCATTTATCTACACACACATATCCATTTCAGGAAAAAGATTTCTATCCAAAAACTGTAACTGTTCGAAGAGAACGTATAGAACGTGTTAATTAATCAGAACGTAGAAGAATTTTTGTTAAATTCTGGAATATAAGTGATTTTAATAAGCAAAACATATTTCTCCAGTGTAGTGTTCAACGTAAAACTGTAAATAGAAGAAGACCAAGAAATCATTCGGGTACTTTGAGGGTTTATGCTTATCAAATTCACCTTGTCACTTCTCGCGGAAATATTTTAGTACGTAAGAAGTTTTTCATGAATACTTTCAACGTATCTACTGGACAAATTGATCATGTCTTAAAAGCGCATTATAATATTCCGAAAGTCATGCGTTGACAAATGGATAGCTCTTGCAAAAGAACTAATGAACTAATAACGAATACAGTGATAGAATACATTAAAAGTTTTCTAGTATTTCAAAATCATTATACTCGATCCCAAAATCCAAAACGGATGTTCTTGAATCCTGAATTAAACATAAGAAAAATGTTTAATTTCTACTTAGAAAAATGTAAGTAAAATAACTTGAGTTCGGTTAACGAATAGACGTACACACTGCCACATGAAGAGAATAAATAATTAATAATACCAATATCTTGTGTTAAGTTTAACGATATATAAATATAATTAACGTTCAAAATCAAAAATAGTAATTCTATTTTATTTCTTGTTACTATGTATAAACAAAATTGGATTAATATGAAATATATTTTAAGTGGTACTTGTTATTTCAATATTGAAATTAAATGATATTTGCAATTGACTAATTACGAAAGTGGTATAAGTCCATTTGCAGCCTGGAAATATATATTATTTTAGTTAAATTCGTCTAAAAAGAAATGTATATAATGAAATTTGACATATTAATAAATTAGTACAAACATTCCCAGACTTCGCATAATAAATTTATATTTTTAAATTGTCAGATTTGCTAAGATTGAATTTTCTTGAAACGAAAGGAAATAGACTTGCACCACTTTCAAAATAAACGTTCCATATGTTTGAAATTATTATTATTATTATTTGTTTTTTTTTTTAAATAAATGACGTTAGATTAAATGCATATTCCTTACGTCAAATTGATCACGAAAAGAGACAAGATCTATGCCAAAGTATCCAACAACGTGTTCATTTCTTAAAATTGTCCCAACATCATCTACCAATTGATCGAGCTCTTTTAATAGAATTTTATTTTGTGGTAAAAAGTATGCCATGTCGTTTCTAATGTCACGACCAAAATGAATAATTTCAGCTGCTGTTATAATAACTGGTTTAGCCAAATCATGTTCGATGAATACACCGATACTCAAAACGTTGTAATAATTGTTTGGACAAGCTTGTATTATACCACCTAATTACAAAATTTAATCCAAATGAAATAATCGTTTCTTAATCGTCGAATATTTAGAATGAAAAATATTATATGAAATTTAACCAAACGATTCCAAATCTAGAGAAAATTCTTTCAAATTAGAATAAATGCTTTTTTTTATTTCCATTTCTATCGGTAAAATTTCAACCAACAATTTGCACAAATAATCTTCGTTTATATCAGACGTACGTTCCTACGAATAAAATAAATTCAAATATTTCATCCTTTTTTTTTTAAATTCATTATATTATTTATTAGAATTAGAATTATTATTATTATTATTATTATTATTAATATTTGTCAATCGTACGTATAAACACCACTCTGCATGTAGAAGACTCTAATATTGGTCGTTAATAATTAAAAGATTTGAAATAAAAATCATTTTCATATAACAATAATGAAACTTACTATGTTTCTAATCACACTACCAAGTATACCTGTTTTCAATCTAATTATAGCAGTTTGATATCCGTAAAAGCCATTATCTATTTTTACAAACCATATTTTATAGATTGGATATTGGATTATCATAACAGCCATGCCTCTGCACAACTAAATAATTCAATTAAATCGTTAATGTCCGTTATTATTATTATCTAAACTTAACCAGTTAAACTGTGTTTAGTATACTGTGTTAAGTATACTCGTCGATGGAGAAATAGCTAAATAAATAATAAAATAAACAATTTTATCAAATAAACCTTTTTTGATGCAATATTTTAATAACGACACTTATCTCTTTTACAGTGACACAGTTAACTGGTTAATACGTTAACAAATACGTATTATAATTTCATAAAGCTTATATTAATTAATAACATTATGAAATATTATTCAAATCTGATAATCACCTGACCAAAACTATGAACGTGCAGAAACGGAGGATGTTGAATTTTATTAACGTCCAATAATTCCATTACATAGGACTTACTCAATAATCGTTTTTGAAACTGCAATGGCGGACCTGTAGGATTTATTTGTCAATAAATAAATGAATGCAGCAATAGCATGGTTTCTCTCTGATAAACTTGATCGTAGATGAATTTACCAAAAAAATATAATCAATTTTACAGAACAATTTAGTCCTTAAAATAATTTTATTATCACTCATAAAATGATTGAAAATTGTTAACAACTATTTACCCATAATCGGTATTTTCAATTCGCAACCAATGAAAATATTTTTCTGATCTATTACGCCAGGTAAAATGAACGCGTGTCTACCAGCTGTCAAGAATCTGACTCTTCGATAAACGTCAGGTGAAAAAAATAAATTTGCACTACCGCTGACGCATTTCTTCATAAGACTGCAGCAAAAAAAAAAGAAAAGAACGATCTTCGGTGGTAAATATAAATGATTGAATAAATTCGTGAAATAATCGGTAAATGAAATAATACCATTTTGGTTTTGGTCGTAACATTGACAATCTTTTCTTTACATTAATATCTGGACGTACGGTGGTTATTAAATCTTCTAAAATTGTCAACAATTCTTCACTTTGAGGTGTAGGGAAAACATAAAGTACCTCAACATTTGGATCATCTAACCATCCTATTCGACCCATCTACATAAAACCAACCATGTAATTTAAATGGTTTCATTTTCATAGAAGAAGAATCAAATTTATATGAAACGAATGATAACTTGAATATTTTGCAAATAATCAAAAGTTTTTCTTGCTCTACATTTCAATACGTCATTGTAATTCAATGATGGCAAATGAACGACTATGTGGGGATAACTTCTTAAGTCATGCCAATTTTTTGATATACAATGTACCCTAAAATCAAATAACTATTTGAATTAGAACCGATTACTTTGATGGTAATAACAAATAAATTGAAATAATCATGAAATTGAACCATTTAAAAAGTTTACGACAAAGTTTAGCAAATCCGTAAGTTCCTATATCGTGAAACCTTTCCAAATTATCAAAATCATCTCCGGTAATGCACGAACCATCAAAACCAATTCGACAAGTATGGGACAATTTACCACAAATATTTTCACACTCGTCATACTCGGTCATTTCTTTTCTCTTGCACGTACTTAATTTTGGTTTACATAGTTCGTCTAATCCGCAAACACGTGTTAAAAACAATTCCTTGTCTTCGGTATTCTTAGATTCTTTTTTACAAGAAACTATCTTTGAATCTTGTTCGTCAATTTTCATATCTAAACCCATTTCTTCACATATTTGTATTCTTTCATCACGTTCGTAAAAAACTGAATCAACCAAATCGTAACATTTGCCCCATTTGGCAACTTGTTCGGATTTTTTCGAATAAGATTTTTCCAAATGTTCTTCTGCTCTTCTATCGGGAAAGGAAACATAACTGCTATGATGTTCAAGAACAATAGGAGGTGGTTTTTTGTTCCTACATTTTGTTATTTTTCTCGATGATTCAGTTTCGTTGCACTTAAAATCCAGAAATAAATTCTTACTGTTAATGATTATAAGAAAAGATAGAAACTAATGAAAAAGAATGATATTTCACGTAACGTTGCGTTAAAACTTTACTTCAACTAATTTGGAAGAAATGAATTTCCGAGAAGATGCATTTGACGAATTAGTAGAAGAATCATTGCAATCGGTGCTGTCATTGTCAGCTATGCAATCGGAATAATGGAAAGAATTAATGGTGTCAAATGAACTAGAAACACTATCCTCCGATTGATTGAAATTATTTTCACACACGGTATTAATTTGTTCATTTTTTGAACCAAAATTAAATGGTCCTAGTATGAGTGGTCCATTGAAAGAATAATTCTTCGTCATGCACGGACAAAGTGTTGCCACACAGTAATACGAATTCTTCAAAACTAAAGAATCATCAGCGCAAATATTTTTTCGAAGATTTTTCGTAAGTTCTTCTCTTAATTTATGATCAATGATTTTAACGAACTCGCTTATCTCCTCGTCTTTGTAATCACCAAACTTATTCTAATAAATCAAAATTATTTTAAACGTTAATCGTTAATCGTATTTCAAATTATTTCAAAGGAAGAGATTAATAATATTGTATAGAAAATAAAAGTAAGAAAAAAATTGATTGATTTATAAATTTAAAAATTGTTTTACTTTTAGTTCGTTCAATTTATTGGTATTTTTTGTGCAAGGTACAACAACATTGTTTATTCCACGTGATCCACAAACATTTGATTTCAATTTATCTGACACTTCAAATTTGTCACAAACCGTAGAAAGAAAATCATCTTTAGAGAACATTTGTAAATATTCTAATTCATTTTGATCAGATGAAGATGATCTTTCGCACGTATTAGTATTTTCGGGTTTTCGAGTTTTCAATAAACGATCGATTTCTTTGGCACGTTCAGTGCATAAAGTCGAACGGATTATTTCTTCCGGATTTTTAGTTTTGCCAATGTTCATCAAAGAAGCTTTAATTATTTCTATAAAATTCTTTTTACATTGTTCAATGTGTTGAATTATCGATGGAATCCGTGTACAAACCTCCGGATCGTCCAATTTTAAACAACCAAATTTCCTACAAGAATTATTATTGTCTTCGTTGTATAATTCGTTGCATTCTTTCAAATCAAACTTTTCACAAACGTCATCATTGCTATCGCTGATTAATTCCAATCTCGACGAAGACTCATTGAGTTTAATATTTCGAAAACTTCTCCAAGGTTTAACGTTAATGTCATTTTGACAAATTTCAGTTACAATCGAATCATCATCCCTCATACATTTTTTTATACTCGAGCATTTGATCTTTGATGTTTTACAATCCCAGATAGATTTGTCTTTACTTGAACAATCGCAACTCGTTAAAGAAGATCTACGAGACGATATTTTGGAATTTTCTTTGTCATTGCAATTTTTCTTCACGTTATCAATGTTAATACCATCGTTGTTGCATATGTGATTGTCATTTATGACGCGTTTACAGCAATCACAATTACGTTTCATCTTAACAATCTTTTCTTTAACGCACGCTAAATTTAAGTAATCATTGTTTCTTTTAACCATATTATAACAATAAATCGATACAACCAACTGAGAAGACAAAAATTAGGTTATTATTCGATCTGTCGGATTGATACGAGAAAATTTTTCAACTGACATGTTTATAAATTCTAATCGATTTTACATTCCATTCCAACTTTATTATAAATATCGACAGTGTTTTTTTTCTTCTTATTATTATTCTTATTAATTTTATTTTCAAAACTAGCAAATTATCCGGTATAACGTTGCAATGCTTCTAAAACTTCTTCGAGGGAAAAAGAGAGTAACTATGTCCTACTCGTAAGTATTTATCAAAAAACATATAAAATAAAAAGTAAACAAGTGTACGTGTGTGTTTAATAATCTAAAATAAAAGTAGAGTGCATGAGAGTAGTGGATTAGTTTAAAATAATTGTTAAATTAATCAAAGAAAATGTATATTATAATCTAAATGCTCGGAATATTATTTCGATGAATGTTGTATTTAAAATCAAATGTTAGACTGGAACGATATCTTCTATGACAGTTTTATTTTCGAAAGTTGTTTACGAGATTATCAGAAGGGATTAATTCTATTAATTTCGAATATTATTCTCGTTATACTTACACCACTTCTAAGAAATCTTATTCTAAGTGCATGTGCGTACCTACACATCTAAATCTAACAGAATATTTATCCAAATAGATAGAAAGTTATCAAGGAATTTTATTATTAATAATGTGATCCAGTAACGAAATCCCGTTCGTGGCATTTATTTAAAAACATATTAAAAAATAAAGTATCGAAATTCTTTTATATTTTGAATGACGTTAAAAACAATGTAATGTTTAATCCAATGTATACGTGTTAGAACAATCCTTAATATTAGAAGGGTGTATTAGAGTAGTAGACATATGCTAAATAATTGTTAAATTATCATGGAAAATGAATATTATAATTTAAATGTATTAAGTATTAGTTCTGCGTACCGTTCTCCTCGAAATCCACTGTTAGACTAGTTCAAAGTAAGCTATTAAAGTTTTTTTTTCAAAAGTTGTTTACAAGATTATCAGAGGGGATTAATTCTATTCATTTCGAATATTATTCTCGTTATACTAACACCACTTCTAAGAAATCTTATTCTAAGCGCATGTGCATGCCTACACGTCTAAATCTAACAGAATATTTATCCGAATAGATNTATCCATATCCATAACTGCACTGTATCCATATATGCACTACACACACTCGCTCACATATGCATATCACTTGCATAGAAAGAATACGCGACGCGAAATAATGTACTTGTCTAATATCGATGTTAAACTTTCCGACGCTCGAAGGAGACTAACAATTGAATATGAAAATAAGTACGAAAAGATCCGACAGGTACCGAACATACACGAAGGCCAATTACAAATCTAACAACGAGATGACAACGTTCGGTTGCCGACCCCGACCGAGGAGTGACGGAGATAAACGAACGTAAACAAAGCATTGAATGTTCAACTAAGCCGGTAGTTAAAGAATGTTTTTCTTTGTGTATTTCATTTTTAACGAATTTCCTAGAATTTACCGAGAGATACACCGAGAGGTAGACCTTCGCCTATCTTTTTCTCAATACATTCAATACTTATGGGATTGCTACTATGTTTTCGTACAGCTGACCAGTGTTTGTATCGTTGACCTACTTTTGTATCGCTGACCTACTTTTGTATCGCTGACCTATTTTCCTCAACAGTGTCCTACCTTTGAACAGATGTTATCTATTACTAATGAAAGATTTTTATTTTATTTCTTAATATTTAAATAATCAATAAGTATATTAATGAATGATTTTTTGAACATTTTTCCATTTTGAAATCGCGCGGTCGAGTTTGCAACGCTGCGAACGAGACTCGTTCCACCACGATCGTCCCCTATTCCTATCTTTCGATAAAGTAGAAATCTGCTACTGTTTAATGTCTGTGAAATCAAACACATTTTGTATGGAAAATAGTGAACAATCTTAAGGCCAATATTCTATGATAAATAAATTGACACTATCTAAATTGTACTGGGATATATTAAGACTTTATAATTAAAAATTTGTATTAAAATTTATTTCATTTATCATATGTGTTGTGTATATATATTTAAGTTTAAACATTTATATTGTATTTTGAAAATCTCTTATATGGCATAAAAGAAAAATTATATTATATACAAATATTTATGAGAGAGAAACCTATCAGTATGATTGATATTTATAATTATTTATTTAACTAACATGTCTCAAATCAATCAAGGACAGAAAGGGGGAGAAACAGCAGATTTTTGGGCGAGATATCAAATCGTATTGAACAAAGTTAAAAAGTATGAAAATTTCACACACTATTAATTCATTTTTATTCAATTATTATAACCTTTCTTAATTCAATAAATTTTAGACGTTTTCTGAGAAAACCCAATGTTACAGAAGCTACTGATCAGTTTTGTAAGTAGTATTATACTATTGTATTCCTTAATATGAATTTTATTTAGTATAATATTATAACAATTCTTTATATAGGTGCTTTGGCTGTTGAATGTGAACAAAAAGAATTATGGCAGTTCGCAGGCTTATGCTATTTAGCAGCAGCTAGATGTCATGGAACGTTAAAAAATACTTCTTCTGAAATAAACTTTTTGATCAAAGGTGGCAGACAATTTTTAATTGCAGAGAAAAAAAATTATGACATTGGTTGTCCATCGTTAGGACATGAAAACATGCTAGTAAACAATTATTGATTGTTCATTAATATTTTTTTATTTTAAAATTGATATCTTAAATCATAAGAACGAGAAAATATATTTCAGGTTGCTGTAAGCTGTTTTAGTCATTCCTCTTTACGTTGTAATAATCAAATGGGATTTAATACATTATCTGCAGGACTGGCAATAGAATTAGCATTATCTTTAGGTGCTAATTCAGCTGGAATTCAACAATTACGAAAATCGATTGATACTTTTCCAACTCCAAAAGCTATTAATACTTTGACTTCTTATTATATTGAACAAGGTAGACAATTTGTTATATTAGATAAAAATTATAAATAGATATACATTTTAATAATCTTTAGATAATAATTTCAGGTGATTATGTTGCTGCTTTAAACGTTCTTAATGAATTCGTTGAATTTGTAAAAGCTTACATTAATATTGGTATAAGAGGCAATTACAATGTTATTTTACGTCAGTAAGGATATTTATATATTTTTTTTTCTTTGTAACATATGAAATTTCATCATCCATAATATTAATTGTAATATTTTTTAGATGCGAAATAACTAGAGTACTTTTACTTTTAATTCTTCAACCATCTCCTAAAAGGTTAGCACCATCATTGGTACAAGTTTTAGAGAAATATACATGGATTGAGGAAGGTACAAACAACGGTTTGTATGCACATTTCTCTATTATAGTATGAAATTTGTATATATCTATTAAAAGAAAATATTTAAACATTATAGGTCTTGATATGAACGAAGATGAATTTTTATTATTACAATCATTGGTACTTGCTTGTCAATCAAGAGATTTTCAAGTATTATTTGAATTAGAAGGTGAATTATGGCCATATTTCAATGCAGAACAAAAAGAATTATTGCATAAGTTAATTAGAGTATTAACGTTACAATAAATATGTGATAATTGTTTATGTATAAGTATGTTTATATATCCAAAATAATATTTAATTAAATCATATAAACTTTCTTTTATTATTTTATTCTCTCATTGCGATGATAAATATAATAAACTTTAAATTATTAATAATAATAATAATAATTATGCGTTCTATAAAGGAGAAATAATTAATAACAATTTCATTTTCCTATCTCATCTTTGAAGTATCTTTCGTAAGAATAGCGTTGGGAAGGTTGTGAAAGGAAGAACCTGTTATAACAGATTGTACGAATGGAAGAGTGAGAGTGTATGGGGATAGGTATAGTATGCGATTTCGTATAATCTTGAAGGAGTCACTGTTCTTAATTTCAGAGTATACTAAATTCTCCGTTCTTCAGTTGAAGAACGTAGACGTAACTGGAAATACATTTTAGTCATTAGATAAACGCGAGAGCATCCTCCACGATCCTTCGACTTTAAAACAAAAAGAAAAATTAAATTAATTAATATCCAAATCGAGTGAATAAATAAATTATTTTTCAAGGTAAAATCATACAATTTTTTTTTTAATAATTAATAATTTTTTATATAATAATAAGAACTAATAAATAACGATTAAAGTATTTATAATTAATTCTACAAATATTTCATGATAATATATTTTAATATTCAATTTTAATTAATACTTATATATTATCTAAATAATTGTTTATATTTTATAATTAAATAAAATAAGTTTCTTCTTTATATAAATTAAACTAACATTAGTCTTTCACTTTGTATTATTTAATAAAGAATGTCAAGGTTGTAGTGTAATAAAGAGAAAGATTCAAGTTTAAAAAATTATTTAATTACGTTACGGTGTCATATAACACATTCCATGGTTAATTATGATGCAAGAAGGTAAACCATGAACATTCAAGGAATACCGTTATATTTAAAAATACGAATACGCAGTAGATCATTAAAAGATATGAAACGATCCTTTAGATTTTCAAATTTTTTTGTTATATTTTTCATTGTTATATTTTTATTAATTATCGTAGATTAATAAAAGCATCCATAGATTTCAGAAGAACATATTATATGATATTTCTTACTAAAATTTATATATTAAATTCTATTTGTTCGATCATTCTCAGAATGATCTATTACGCGTGTCCTTGAACTTTCAACGCACACGTTTCCGAAGGTGATTGTCCGCAATTACGTATTAGATTTGCACGATCAACCTTGAAATATTTTCATCCAATGTAACAAGATTTATTCTTTTTATTTATAATAAATATAATGGTTTAATTATAAGTTTTTGTAAATTAAAATTTATTTTATAATAATATTATTATTATTACAGCTATGAGTGAAAATTGGAAGACAATATTTGTAACTGGGGGTGCTGGTTATATTGGTAGTCATTGTATCGTTGAACTATTAGAATCTGGATATGATGTAGTAGCTATAGACAATTTTGCTAATAGCGTTGTAGAAGGTGAAGGTGAATCAGCTGCTCTTAAAAGAGTTGAAAAAATAACTGGGAAGAATGTAATATTTTACAATTGCGATCTAATCAATAAAGACAATCTTGAAGAAATATTTAATAAGGTAAACCATGTCTACATAAAGTTATTATTACTTATTGATATAATATTCCTAGTAATTTATATATTAATTTTCTAGCATAAAATTGATTGTGTTATTCATTTTGCTGCAATAAAAGCAGTGGGTGAATCTATGCAAGTTCCACTTCATTATTACAAGAATAATATTATTGGTGCCATTAATTTATTAGAGGTAAAAATTGTTAATTATTACAATACAATACAATGATAAAACTATGTGATTTAATTTATTGTAAAATAATTGAATATTACTAGGTAATGAAAGCTGCTGGTTGCTTTCAATTAGTTTTTAGTAGTTCTTGTACAGTATATGGAGAACCAAATGAATTACCAATAACCGAAGAACACCCAACAGGAAATATAACTAATGTATATGGTCGTACTAAGTATTTTATCGAAGAGATGCTTAAAGATATATCTAGAGCAGAAAAGGTATGATTTTAATATATATTTTTATTATAAAAAGAAACATTATTTACAATTATTACAAATTGTATTATTTATCAGAGTGAAATATTCATTTCATTTAACAGAGTTGGAATATAATCTCTTTAAGATACTTCAACCCAGTAGGTGCTCATCCTAGTGGATTAATAGGAGAAGACCCAACTAAACCATTTACAAATTTAATGCCATACATCGCACAAGTTGCATTAAGGCATAAATCTGAATTGACTATCTTTGGTGGTGATTATCCTACAAAGGATGGAACGGGTACAATATAAAGTTCATTGTTTCTAATATTAATTGAACAAACTTGTTTATTTATCAATTACTTGTTTTTTTAGGAATTCGAGATTATATTCATGTAATGGATTTAGCATCTGGTCATGTAGCTGCTTTAAACGCTTTACATAAACAACATATCAGATTAAAAATTTACAATTTAGGTACTGGACAAGGAGTATCCGTTCTTGAACTAATAAAAACATTTGAAAAGGTGACAGGCTCAACTGTTCCATATATTATAAAAGATAGGAGAGAAGGTGACATTGTTTCAATGTTTGCTAATACAGATTTAGCAAAGAAAGAACTTGGATGGAAAACTAAACACAATGTTGAACGAATGTGTAAGTATTCTTTTTATATATTCAATTATATCGTATTTAATAATATATTTTAAATAAAGGTGAAGATTTTTGGAGATGGCAAACCATGAATCCATATGGTTATCGTGCACCAGTTAAAAATGGAGTTCATTGTTATGTAAATAATACTACATAAACTTATAAGACTTATATAATTGACAAATAAATAATTTATATATATATAATAATAATAATAAGTTTATAACTTATATCACATTTTAAACACAATTGTTTTGCACAAGTAACTAGTAGTTACAATAATTACATTTAATGTATGTAATTATCTACTACTTCACAACTACTGCCACACTTTCAGTGGCATCTTTATTATTCTTAACATGTTCTAAAATTGTATACAGAGAAAGATCTTGAAATTTTAACACCTCTAATCCCCAACTTGTCCATCCAGGTAACAAATATCTAGCAAAAATTTCTAAACACTTTGGCTCGCTAGGCAAATATTCTTTTATAACTTCTAAAATATTAGCAAAAGTTTTCATCGATATAAATATTTAAGAAAGAAAACAAAACATTTATATTTGAGAAATACGTCATGGTACTCACCTATGAGAGGTGGTTTATGTGAATGTACAGCACTAGGTACACTGATAATTAATTTACCATCTGGAATATTAACATTAACATCAGATGCACATCCTAATATTATTAACTCATAAGGTTGTTTCCCAGGTGTTGAATTAAAATTACAAATTGTATTACCCATTTGGGTTACCTGAAATATTTGAAAATTCTAATACTTTACTGTTCGTTGAAATATTCAGTAAATTTGTTTAGTTGTAATTATTGAACTTACTTTAACCCAATACCATTTTGCTTTGTACGTAATACCCCAGGAAGGAAATATTTCATTAAAAATACTATTTAAATGACTTGGAGCATTGGTACACCAAATTGCTACAATACCATTTGAACATAATAATTTTCCAACAGGTATCTTGACTAATTCTTCATTGTACATCATTTGGTAACTGTTACAAAGATATTAAATAAAACTTTGGCAATTTATAAAATGTTATAAATGATAATAAATAATTACTATAATAATAATAATAATAATTAAATATAAAAATTAAAAACTAATCAATAAAATATATACAAATAGTATACGATCAAATGCTCGAGAGTGACTTTAACGACGAATAGTTGCATCTAAAATCTTATTTACCGATCTTTGTTTAGAAAATTGAGAGAACAGGATAAATATAACTAGTATATAAATTACTTGTTCTCATTAAAATTGCTGATAGATATTTCGTTATTTTTTTTTTTTTTACTGGTTTATACTGAACCATACAAGATCACCTAGCTTCTACAGATTTGCTCTTTTTTCTTCTTATGGACTTGTTCCACCATGGAGGATCCAATAATACAAAATCATACTGATTGTTTAACTCCATCTTCTGCATCATGTTTCTGACATCGTAACAATAAAAGCTGCACTTTTTAGGAAATATATATTTCTTATACTGTGCCTCCCATATAATTGCTACATCAGAATTATTACAACCGTGTAAATTTTCTAATCCTTGATGAAATGTATCAGAGTAAAATTTCTCAGAAGTTGAACGTGCTGCTTCATTGTTATCAATTGAAATATTATCACCGAATAATCCATTTAATTTGCCAGATGATATCAGTTTGTTGAATGCTTGTTGAATAAAATTTAACTATAAAATATAAAAAATATATAAAACATACAATATAGAGCAATGACACTACAAATAATTTTGAGCTTACTTCGTTTAAATGATCCTGTGGAAGTAGTTTGTTTCGTTTACGTTTTCTAGTTTTGTATGGTAAAGGATTTGTATTATCTTCCATGATACGAGCCAATTGATTTTGTCTTAAATATTGTGAATTAATTTCAAACAACATATTATTAAATGTCAAAGAATGTAATCCACTTTCAGTGGTAACACTTTGATAAACATTATTGAGATAATCTAAATGAGAAATAATCCAACCATCTGTACTAGAAAAAACTATACTCATAATTGATCTTTCAATGTACAGAAATATTTGTTTTAACAAGCTAATTATTTATACATATTTGTTGTATAACGTTTAATAAAATATATTCATTAAAATTATGTTATTGATATTAAAGAAAACTAGAGATAACACACTTAGTCAACTTTAGCTTACGCCCCACCCTTTAGCAAAATCACTTGAGAATTGTTTACTAAAAAATCTAAAGAAGTTTCTCTTCATTAATTTTAATATCACAGAGGGACCCTGACACTTGTTTATATTAATTAATTATCGACGATTTCAATAATTTTAGTATAGAATATTTATCAAATTATCCAGATGAAAATGAAATTCAACAATATTGTTTACATGTATTTAGGTTAGGTACATTTTTGATATGTCAGATGTCACTGGTATAGGTCATGGTGGCGCAATCTGTAATTTCGATCAGAAATCTCGAATTTTACGATGAAAAGAATGGAGTAGAATGTAAAACCGGTTGGGAGCCCATCTGGGGCCAGCTCAATTTTATTAAGATGTTAAAGTATGAAAATATATTAATTTGAAATGATAATGTTAATGATAAGTGATATTTTGACGCTTCTCACGTTGCGTCATTTTAATTAAACGATGTCAAGAAGATAAATTATGCCTCGAAAAGAAAACACGTAAGTTTCTGTCAAATTTTATTCACCATTTGCTATATATCATTAAAAGGAGGAAAAAAAAAGTTTCATTTATCTGTAAAAATGTTTCCATTAAAAATCAATGATAATTAATAAAACTAACAATAAACGAGATAATTATTGTATTTGTTAATAATTATGAAAAATTGTTAAAAAAAAAAAAACCTTATTTTTATCGATGATCATAGCAAATTTATCCTTCAGATAAATAATTGTTTTAGTAAAGCCAAAACATGGGAGCGAGACAGACGAAAACGAATGAATACATATTTCAAGACTTTGGCAGATCTCTTACCTCCTCATCAAGAAGGTCGCAAGCGCAACAAAGTTGATATATTGATTCATGCATCAAAATATATTAAAGAACTTAATGTTCGTACAGAAGAATTATTCTGCACTCATGCATCAGAAGCTCACAGTATGTATCAATATAATTTTTTAAAACTCTACCATCTTGCTAACAAATGTTGTACATTTAAATGTAAACATTATTATTATTATTATTTGTTTTGTTATTCTTCTTTAGAAGAAGAATTAGCACGTTTGAAGAAACTTGTACAGTCATTATTCTCACGAACACAATTACTTTCATCCTTGCTTCAAGAAGCTGGAATATCTGTACCTGCAGAACCAGCTTTAGAAAGGATATCTCCATTAAAATGGTCAAACAAGATTAACGTAGAAGATGTAGAAAAGTATTTTACAAAAGGTATACAATGTATAAATTATTATTATTATGTTTTTGTATACAGAATGTCTGAAGTTCTTCCAACTAAATAGTATTAGAGTATTTTATGCATGAAAATAAAATTAAAATATTATGTATAATATATTATCTAAAACGTTTCAAAATATCTTTCAGAAAAAACTTCGGAAAAAAAGAAAGAAAAATCAGCGGACAGTAAAGTGCCTTTAAATAAGAAATCTCCATCCCAAACATCTTCGAAAAAAGTTACGGATGAATCTAATATTTCTAAAAACTCTTCTATAGAAAATCAAGAAAATCGTTTAAATTGTGTGAACAACAATGATAATGATTCTAATAATTTAGACAATGATTCGCAAATTGAATGCAGAGAGAATAATGTTCAAATTGAGAAAGGTAATTTTTATAATAAAATAATAAATACCATTTTTTTTATATTAACATTTTTATCAATTATTGATTTAGGTGAAATTTCTAAAAGTTTTGGAAACAACAGACAGACTGTTAAAAAAAGTAATGGTACGTATACGTGTATATCATATTTAATTGTCAAATTTTTTTTAAATAATAATAATAATAATGTTTCTTTACAGTTGCACGAAAGATAGAAAATCGAAAAAAAGTTAAAAAGAAATTGAAAATAAAAGATGCTAAGAAACCTTCATCTATATGTATAAATAATTCAGTAACAAATTTAACACCAAGCACTTTAATTTTATCTGGTGGAAAATTAGTACCCTTGGTAACGCCTATGACTTCTTTAACATCCAACATAATAGTCAATACACAACCACAATCAGCAAATCCAATAATTCTTAGTAACGCTCAGCAAAGTCAAATGATTGTCATGCAACCCTTAACAAATCACGTACAAAATTCAGTGGTTTCTATTCGAAAGCAGGGTGTAATAAACACCATGCAAAAGGTTACTTTAAATACAGTACCGAGTATCAGACCTAATTTGGTTGTAGATTCACAAAATTGGGCATCCAATGTTAAAAATATCATTAATTCAACACGAATAGGTGGTCATAAAGGTATTTTGCCAAAAGGAAAAGAAGTTACTAAAACAACTATGACTTACAAAGTTCCTATTCCAGCGATTCATAAAGAGAAAATAGATAAATATAAGGAATGTTCTAATCGAAAAGAATCTGAAGGAAAATCTAAGATTAATAAAAACAATGTCAAAAGTATTAAAACTACATTGCTGGTGGAAGAAGCTACAACAGAAAAAATAGTCAAAGAAAAAAGTACACAATGCTTTAATGATAATGTGTCTACTGAAAAAATACCATATAAACGATGTTTAAGCATTGAAAATATATCTTCTGATGAACCAGAGGATAAAAAACGGAAAGGAGATGATATAGATACCATATCGGTATCTAGTTCTAGTATTACAAATTTTACAGCAACGTGTAAATCTATTGAAAGTTTAAAACATGTAATAGAAAAAATTGGCGAGGATTCTGGAAATGAAATTCAAGATAAAAATCATACACCCGTAACAAAACATAATGAAATTGTTATAGAATCAAATATTACAAATCCAAGTTCATTATCACCTAATAACAACACAGCCATTGAAAATACTCCCAATTCTTCTGAACCAATAGTTAATATGAATTCGGATTATTCACATAACGAAGAGAAAAGTGTAGAAAATAAAGTTGTATCTCCACAAGGTTCTCCAATAAATAATTCATCTAAATTAAATGAAACAAATGATGCAATGATGTCAACTTCACCTGAAACTGGATATGATATTCCTGTAGACAACGAAGTAGAAAAAATTGTCAATACTAAAGAACCATCAAATATAAAATCAACTTTACCTGAGGTTGTTGAAACAGTACAAAGTACGGTAGAATCGGAAAGAATAAAAGAAGTGTGTAACTTAGGAACACAATTCGATAGTCTTTTACGTGTAAATGCCAAAGGCCCTGAAATGTTAGAAGGAACAGTAAATTTAGAAAGTAGCAAGATTCTTTTAAATTTGGATACAAACACAACAACTTCGATGAAACCTGAAACAAGTACAGCTATTATTCAAACATCGGCAATAACAACATCAACTTCGTTAAATTCAGTAAATATTCAGAATGATAATATCAAATTGATTAGGTCGTCGAAAGAAGATATATCCAAATGTTTACCATATAATGCAGAAAATAGTTTCATTCCAATTAATAATAGAACAGAAGCACTTCATTCTGATTTATCAAATGATATATTTGCTTCTCTGCAAGTACCTTCTAATTCACATAATACCGAGTCATTGTCACCTACAGCAGCTTTCTTGATGGCATTTCCGCTAGTGTCATCTTTAAATGGAAAAACTGAAGTTCTTGATGAAGAAATGAAAGAAGATTTTAAATATCATAGTCAAACACCACCTATGCTTTTACAGATTGGTAGTATGGAACCAAATAGCTTCAAAGTTAGAGTATCGTCATCCCCAATCTTTGAAACGGTAGCTGAGAAATGTTTAAAACCAACGTGTGAGAACAAAAAAGATATTGTTACATCTACAAGCGTAAATATTCATCCGGAAATTATGCTTCCTAATGTTTGTACATCGACAACAAGAGTTGTACCGAAAATCGTAAGCGAGGAAACACTTAAGGAACCATATAAAGTTATACAATCTACATTACCACCAGTTTTAGAAAAATCAACAGATTTAACTAATACTTATTCTCACGCATCTTCTACATATTCTAATGTAAATTCATCATCGGTTGCATCAAATACTACTTGTACAAATAAGAATTGTCAAAAACAAACAACTACAGTATTTCAGAATAACACAGAATCTATCGCAACTGAAAGTACAGTATCTCAGGCACATATCACTGCCACATCAATAATAAATAAAAGTATCGACAGAAATCCTACAATACGAACTTCAGATTATAATAATGTTCAGTATTCTGACACGCAAAGTTTTTTGCCAAATTATCCAACTATAACAAACAGCAACCAAAGAGCATTGCAACAGAATACATCTACTTTTATGGATACATCTACAGCAGAAGATTCAGGTACCATCGGATCATCGCGAAATATCATGGGTGATATATCTCAGATGTCACTTGCTTCTTGCCTCAACAATATTACAACTACGACTACTTCATCATCTACAAGTTTGGGATCATTACAAACTGATTATACGCCACAAATAAAAGAAAAAGATTCGCAAGAACGTCAACATGCAGCTTACGTTGCTCAGAATAAAGAGTCTCTCATTGATACTACATTAGTATCTAATCATCGTTTAGATTATTCTGAAGTTCATGAATCACTTCCTACACCATCTCAAAATTTACAGCAAAACTATACTACACATACTAAAGATCCATCAACTCCAATTCTTTCTTCTCAAGGAATGCAATCTGTTTATAATACACATACAAAAGAATCAAATTGTATTGCCGTATCGCATAATTCACAGCAGACATTTGATATTCATCAAAAAGATCATATGGATCAGCATTCTCATACTGAATATTGCAAAGATCAGAACAAAAGTTTATCGTGCAAAAATTCTATATCATATTCTTCAGGAAATGAAAATGAACATTCATCTCACAATCAAAGTTATACAAAATTAAATAAAGATTCTAATAATGAAAACAATAACAATATAGAACAAGGTACAAAATTAAATATTGTCTTAAGGACAAAACAACAAGAACATCCTGACGAAAGGCGTGATACGAATTATGTATCTACAAAAAAAGTTGATATTGATCCATTTGGGCAAACATTTTCATACGGAGTTAAATCATCAATAACAACGCAACCAAATCAAGTTGATGTAAATCCTAATGTCGTTACAATGTTTCAAGAAAAACATAACACATCAAATTATACTCCTTTCTCTAATAAAGAAATTAAAAAAGTTAGTACTAATACAACAAATTCTATAACAAGTAAATCTCTTAATCAAGATACACCTACGTTGCTTTATACTCAACAACAAATGCCTTCCTTTGTGGCAACATCCAATTACGAACAGAGTACTATTACAGATAATAATACAAAATCAACGACAACAGTTGCTCATAATTCATCCAATTTCAGTATCCTTTCATGGACAACATTTTCACCAGTTGGTGGATGTGGTAATAATAATCCAGTACAATTTGAACAGGGATCTCACCCGAACGATAATGCAGACGGGAAAACGATTTGTGAAAATTATAACTATGTCCCCTTGCATAAAGAAAATTCAGGCTTTTCTGATGTTTTAACAACTGATACTTATTCAACCCATCCAAATGTGAGTGGCATTGATAAATTAAGAATGAAATCGGATGTGGATACGCAAAAGCCAACCTTTGTAGATGTTTCAAAAAATAGAAACTTACAATCTACTGCATCATCATCAACAACTAAACCAAATCGTTTGCAAAATCAGACTCAAACATCAAATAACAATGATTATAAATTTAGTACGGAAAATAAAAGTAAATCAAAATATGAAATAAATTCAGATTATATACCAACAGAATATTCCAGCATAAATGAACAAACACAACAAACGTCGCAGCAACATGGACAAAAGAATCATCAAAGCTTATCTGCTAAGCAAGATAAATCAACATATCCAATATCAAGTTATGATTCGCATATTAATTTTGATGTACCAGAAATTAGTACACAATTGAAGTATTCGATTGAGACTTATGTTGGAGCTAATTTTAAATATGTTGATAAAATACAACAACACGGTCAACATAGATATCAGCTTTTAAATCAAACTCAGGTACCTTTGTTACAACAGGGAAGTACTACTTACAATAGCGATGTGAATAAACATAGACAACAGCAACAAAGTAGTCATAAATTAAAGAACAATCAACAGCAACATACAATTAGAGCTCCAGTTAATTGGATGATGACACCGGAATTTAAACATAATACAAGTATTACAGATATTATTTTTCCACCGATCGGTAAAGAATTGGAATTTTGTCAAAACAATCTTTTCACTCAAACGCCATCTTACAATCAAAGTACTCCAAATCAATTTTACAATAATTACGATGTTGCGGCGCATAGTTTTTCCAATTTATCAATGTTGCAAAGTGACCAAAAACGACCTGCAGAGGCATTTTATTCAGAAGAGCAACCTTTTTCTTGGTCACCAACTAAAAATCCTGTTCACAATGTAGAACAAAATCTTGTACAACAGAGTATAAAACCTATAGATCAGCATGCAGTTTCTTCTACATTGTCAACATTAGTAAGCGATTTGGATCTAGGAACAAATGTATCAGAGAAGCAAAACTTTTTACTTGGACAAGTACCGCCAAGAATTTTGGTAGAACAGAATAAAGAATTGATTAGAGATAAAGAAGATAATGTTCTTGGACGAGATTTCCACACAGCTTTGAGTACACAAAGTGTTCCACATTCGGCACAAGGATCATCTTTTTTATCAGTGAGTCAGTTAGTAGAACAAGAAAAGGCAGAAAAAACTCAACAACAGCATTACCATTTACACCATCATCATCCGCATCAACATCAACATCCTCATCATCATCAACAACAACAACAACAACAACAACAACAACAGCAACAGCAGCAACAGCAGCAACAACAACAACAACAACAACAACAACAACAGCAGCAGCAGCAACAACAGCAGCAGCAACAGCAACAACAGCAACAACAGCAGCAACAACAACAACAGCAACAGCAGCAACAACAACAGCAGCAACAGCAGCAACAACAGCAACAGCAGCAGCAGCAACAACAACAACAACAGCAACAAACGAGTAGAAAGCATCAAAGGAAAAATAATGTTAGTCCCAGAGGTAATAATAAACGACAAATAGATATTCGAAAGCAAACTCCAACAAATGAGCAACTTCATCAAAGACACGAAGAACAGAAAACATCGAGTCATACGTTCTCAGAGCAAGTTTATCAGCATCAACAAAAGTATCAACAAAATAATACTTATTGGAGAAGTAGAAACTGTAAAAGCAATTATACAGCAGAAGCATTAATTAGTTCAAACACTAATATCAATGATGCTAATCACCAGGACAAGCATACATCCATAAAGCTTGTTTCTAGTCATTCACAAAATAAATTCCAAAGTAGCCTACCAACCAGTGATGCAGTGATGCCACTTAACTATTTTTCAAATACGGATGACAATACAGGATATGGGCAAATGGTTAATCAGAATTTTAATTCTTATGCATATTCATCAAACGCTAATATCTATCCTACTTCGACTTTTATAACTAGTATACCAAATACATCTAGCAGTTATATGATGCCATTGCATGAAAATACGGATTATATGGAGGTAAATGCTTTCTTATTACCAAATACACC
Organism: Mischocyttarus mexicanus; assembly: GCA_023678845.1. Taxonomy (NCBI): domain Eukaryota; kingdom Metazoa; phylum Arthropoda; class Insecta; order Hymenoptera; family Vespidae; genus Mischocyttarus; species Mischocyttarus mexicanus. Next base: position 323,504 of record JACGTP010000100.1, on the reverse strand, counting down.
AATAACAACAACAGCATCTACTTCTACCACTTCAACAATTAATGTATCTACAAGTGCGACTCCACAAAAACATCAAAATTATGGAAAACATCAAAACTGTGATAAACGCTCCTATGCATCAACTGCAAAAAAGGGTAAAAGAAAAGTTGTAGACGGGACAATACAAAATATTGAATTCCCTCTTGCTAATATGAATTCACCTCTAGAAGATTATCATCAATCGAATTCATTTTTACCACCTTTGCCACATGCAAATTCTCTTTATCAAAATCATCCGCAAACGAATATGTATACAAAGGCTGTAAATAGTTTGCCACCACCACCACCACCACCACCACCTCCGCCACCACCTGTTGTTGGGAATCAAAATGTGCCTACAATAACACCTGCTGGTTTTTCCGTAAATCCAAATATTCCCAGAGTTCGAGTTGTTACAAGTAATTCAGTGACCATGTCTCATCACCCATCTGGAACCAGTCTCACTAATTTCAATTTAAGTACAATTTTTCCTGAAATGAATGACAAAGTATGTTAAAAAAACATCATCGTTTATTTTAATTATAAAATAATAATAATATTGAAACCGATAAATGTATTCTCTCTTTTTTTTTTTTTTTCATTTTTTACTTTTTAGATAACTGGGTACAAATCTACTAGCGGTATTCCACCTGGTTCATCTCAATTATCTAATCATGGATCTGTACCTTATACACAACGAAATTACACAAATTCTTTATGTCATTTACCTCAGGTCAGAGCATTAATAATAATTTTATTTAACAATATAAGTCTACTTTTTTCATATCTTCTATAATTTTAAGTTTAACAGCCAAAGTATAATGTGTATAATATAAACAAACTACATTTAATGTCTATTCTTAAAAAGATAATATTTTTAAATGAATTAATTTAATTTTATATCGGAAACAAATTATTTTTTAGGTATCAGAAACTATGCAGTTTAGTAACGATGTAACTTCTGTTACATCTCGTTCTCCATCTACTGGTCCAGCTCCTCCACCACCTCCACCACCGCCGTTACCACCATCAGGAGTAATTCATTATAAAAATGTACAATAATGTTTATAATTTAGCATTAATTAATGAATGTTATTTTATTAAGTACAAATGTATATATGTAAATAATATAATATAAGTAAAAATTAAATTAACAAATTATTCGGAAAAAGAAATTTATTTTTTCTTTCTTTACTTATATATTTGCTGAAATAACATTTGTTATTTGAGATATTATTAAAACTAATTATATTTACAAAGCCTATTTAATTATTTATATACAATAATCGGCTATAATTTTTATTCTAATAAAAGTTAATTACAATGATAATATCTTTAAGAATTAGTAAAATAATGTTATTTTATAAAAATGTAATTAATTTAATTTTTCATATACATATGTTTACATATTTATAAATATATATACAAATACACTTGGCACGTTATATCATATTTTTACTTGGAGGTTTTAGTGGTATTTTACCAACTATAAATTCGTTTGCTAAATACATACTCTTTTCATCATCAGTTAACTGTAATTCTTCAGAATAAGTAGTATTATCAGTGGGAGTATTTTTTTGTGCAAACGTGAACAGTGATTTTTCATTAGATTGATTTGTAACAAGCGATTCATTTACTGTTCTAATTTGATTTTGAGCTGCACCATTAAATGGAGAATTACTTTGTTGTGAAATAAATGGATTAGTTGTAGTAGTTGTGGTTGTTGTGTTCGTTTGCATAAAAGAAGAAGTAAAACCTCCAAACGTAGGTACAGTAAAAGGAGATGATGATATATTTGTATTACTATTAAAGCTTGTTCCTGTTGCAGTTCCAAATGGTGTGGCAGATGAAGTAACTGTATTGCTTAATGGATTATTTGTATTTGTTATACCAAATGTTGGCCTTGCAATAGTGTATGTTGTATTTTTAGTATCAGTTTGAGAGTTTACTGTACCGAAAGGCGCAATACTAGTCGTAGTTACTGTCGAGGCAAATGAAGTTGTATTTGTTGCTGGCATAACAGCTAGAGCATTCTGAGGAACTCCAAAGTTGCCTACATTATTTGTAGTTTTTGTAACATTAAAAACACTAGTTCCTTGACTTGCAGGAACAAAGTTCGATGAGCCAATATATCTACCAAAAATATTATCACTAGGCACTTGTGTATTATCTTTGTTAAATGTTTGACCTCCAAAAATAGACGGACTAGAATTGTTCGTAAATGATCCAGTATTTCCTCCAAATGCTGGTGCACCTCCAAATACTGTAGTAGTCTTTGACTGTCCAAAAATATTTGTTGAAGGAGTTGAATTTCCTGATGATGTAGTTGATCCTCCAAAGATAGAACTTAATGTCTGTATAGCAGAAGATTCTCTAAATGGACCATTAGTAGATGGTTTATTTTCACCAAACAAGGATGTACTTGGCTGAGGCGTATAAAATAAAGAATTGGAAGGTACTACTGTTCCACTATCAAATACCGATGTTGTTGTCTGTGATGTACTTGGTCTAGCAAAAACATTAGTAGTTTGAGTCGTAGTACCAAAATTGCTAGGTTGACCAAATACTGTTTGTGATGTTGTTCCACCAAAAATAGAACTGTTCTGTAGTGGAGCTGTACCAAATGTTTGATTATTTTGTCCATTACCAAATACAGGAGTGTTTGTAGTATTACCAAATACTGAACTTGAATTAGTTACATTAGGAAATGTCAATGCATTGTTGCCAAAAGTTGAACTAGCACCAAACAAAGATGTTGAATTGTTCGTTCTTGTAAACGGAGATGGATTATTATTCACAGAACCAAAACTTTGACCAAATGCATTTTGATTAACGTATGTATCGGTACCAAATACATTAGTAGTTGTAGTAATATTAATTAACATTTGTGAATTCGCAAAAGAGAAGTTTGACATATCTGATGTTCCATTGTTAAATCTATTACCTAAAAGTTTTTTCTTCAAAAAAGAAAAGAAAAGACAATTTCAGTAACAAGTACTTATAATGTATAATTATATTATGAATGTTTATGTAAATATAGTATATTCATACGTTTAAAAAAATACCTAAACTCGCATGAAATCTTCTGTAAAAATATATGTAAATTCATAAACATACATAATTTCTTTATAATAAATAAAACGAATAGCATTATTTACCAAAATTTCTAAAGTTTCTTGTGTAGGATATTTTAAAGCTTCACGTTTTGCTTGCATATCCTGACATAGTTGTTGAAAGCGAAGTTTCTATGAAAAAAAAATAATAATATAGATCATATATATACAGTAACCAATACTCTTTCAGATTAGTATTAAATTAATTTATTTACTGCTTGTTCGACGACACCATTTTTTTGTGCTTGATACATTTCCCATCTAACTTCTTCAGGTGACATATCTTCCATCCCAGGTATAGTAGGTCGATCTCTGAATGGTGCAAAACACGACAATAACCATTGGCCACCCATCTCTGCACAAAGTACTTCGCGTGCAATAACAACCCTAATATTAAATTAATTTTCATTAGATGATATGCATGATACAAAATTAAATTATTTTCATATATTTTCATATTACTAACGCTGTCTTATTTTCATCATTGGCATTGTTGACATTAGCTGCAAAAAATAAAAAAACAAACAAATTTATGGTATTATAATAATAATAATAATAATAATAATATAATAAAAAATATAACTATTTTTTACTTACCAAAGCTATTATAATGTTCATATTGACAATATTGTCCATTACGACAATTGCCTTGGCGATAAAACTTACAAGCTGGCACCATATTGCTGAAATAGTTTAAATTTCAATAATAACATTTGTAATATGTGAATACTTGATGCAAATAATTTTAACTCATTAAGACATATGTTAAAATATAATCTCAAATTATATTAACAGAAATTTCTCAACGTGTAATAAGAATAATGAAAAGATAAACAAGAAACGACAAAAAAAAAAATCCTGAGATCTACAGATACAATTAATTTAAATTTGTAAATATAAAAGATTTTAATTGTCTTGTAAAATTTGTCTACATAGTCTCTTCTATTATAACAACACGTGAAACTTTTGATATACTTTTAGGCTAAAATATTAGAAGTAAGAAATCTAGCATACATTAAATTATTGTGCAAGGGATTAACGATATAATAATAATACACTAAACATATTAACTTTTTGTAACTGTCAAATAATGTTAATTCTTTGCAAAATGCGTGTTTTCCTGAAAGAGGAAATAACGAAACAAGATATGATAGAACAAGATTGACAGAAATAGGGCACGAAATTGATTTCTTTTTTATAAAACAAATTATCTATGTTTATGAATTTATATATATTTACCAAACAATTGTTTTTACAGATCCAAAAATAAATATGAACGTTCGTCACAAAAGTTAGACGAGAAAAGAGCTTTAGGAAAAAATAAACACAGAACTTTGGTACCGATGGCGCCACAATTCTTACACAATTCTAACCTATCATTTTTAGTTTGAAATAAACATAAAAATAATGGATTTCTTTTCACTACAACTAATATATATATATAAAATATAAACTTATATATATATATAGTTTATTACTGTATATTTAATTAATGTTATCACACTGTTAGAAATCATTTTTAGACAAATAATAAGTAAGCTTATAATTCATGAATATTTAACATGATTATTTGTTTGAATGAAAAGAAGAAACATTAGAGATAATATTAAATTATAAATTTTAATATTATGATATTTATAATTTATTGAATTAATGCTAATGTGAATGGAAAAAAGTATTACTTTTAAGAATTGACATTAATAATATTTCTTAAGTGTACAGATAATTAAAACAATCACTGATATATTATATTATATTATTTTATTCTATTTTTTTTTTTATAATATAACAGTTAATTTATTTATAAATAGCTTATTCTCTTTTTCACAAATTGTTATCAATATTATTTAATAACTATAAATTCAATAATATACATTCATGGTAAAAAAGAAAAATTGAATTATTTAAAATAATACTTATCTAATCAAAAAGAAAATATATATATATATATAATTAATTTATATAATCTATATCTATCTTAGTATTTGTGTGTAACAATACAAAAAATACATAGTATTTATTAGAAAATATAATAAACTAAAATGGTAATTGTATGAATCATATGAAACATACATATAGTATTATTTATAATACATTCAATTAATTTAAATCAAGAAGATTCTATCCAAGAGGATCATAAATGAGCGGTATGTTCTGTACCATTTTCATGCTCTAATGCAATTTCCAGCTGCATGCTTATATCCAAAGCAACAAAAGCTACAACAATTAATACCGGTAGACGAAATCTTGATTTCCATCCTAGTTTTAACATAAATATTAATGCACGATGGAGGATACCACCACTACCAAGATAAACTGCTGATTTCATTCTGCGTGTAACTTGTATACATTTACAATGATTTAATTTGTCAGATGAAATTGTTATTAGAACTTTAATGACATTTTTTTGAAATTATTTTCATCGATAAAAGCTTTTCTAAGCTTGTACGCATCTTAAAGCAATCTTTCTATTATTGATCAATTATTGAATTCTATATAAAGGTATATATAAACCTATATTATAATTATTTATATTTATACAACTTGAAGTTTTATAATTAGTCTAAAAAATCACCATTTAAAAATGGTTAACCAAAGTTCTTATTGATCAATTATTAACAAATTTTTTTTCTCAATTATACTTATAATTGTTGTTTGTGAATAATATCTGTGAGTTTTGGGTTTTTTCCTTTTCAATGTTTTTTTTTTTTTTAATGAAAGATGATGAAAACTCTAACTGCAAACTGCAAGAACAAATAACTCATATACCCAAATTTTTATGACAATATATACAAAAAAAAAATCAAACAAATTTCGAAGCTCTTACCTGTTAAATACGAGTAATGTGTCTTTTAGAAAGGATCATTAGAGTATTAATAAATAATAAAACCAATATAAAATAGTTGTAATCATGAATCTCAGGATTATTCCAAAAAGTTATTTAGTGTGTTTATTTATACTCTTTTTCTTTACTTTTTTTCTTCTTTTTTTTTTTTTCTTTTTACAAAGAGATACTCGCAATCAGTGGTAGTAACTTAAAATATTGAAGATATTTTAATTGCCAATTTAACTTATCAAAATTACCTAGATATTTTTTCTTACGTATCTTTTTATATTATTATTATTATTATTATAATTTTTATATTATCTTATTTTATATCTTTTACGTTTTATTGTGTAAAAATCTGAACAAAAAAAATCATATTCCAATTAATAATATTGAAATTTCATCAATAGGAAAACTAGGAACTTTTGTATTTCCATGATTGGCATCAAAAAATCTTTTCGATTCAAATACATAGTAGTCGATAATCGATAATTCGGATATTTCTGGGTTTCCGTTCACATTTCGCTAAAACGTCTACAAAAAGTTTAATTTGCAAGAATATCATTGGAATTTTTATTCGATTTAGAACTTACATTTCAATAAAACGCGTTAGAAAAAGTTTAACTAGTAGAAATAATTAAATGTTTATTCGATTTAGGTGTAATAGATTTATTTTAGTAAATATATTAAACCAAAAATGGATAGCACAGAAATTGTCGAGTAAATTGATAATTATCTAAATTTTTATTACTTTACAGTTAAAATAGTAAAACACTGGAAAGATTTATTATTTATTATTATGTTTCAGTACAAAAATGGAAAGTAAAAGTGTGGAATTTCTCGCTAGACCATATCAAGTAGATCTTTACGAAAAGGCATTGAAATCTAACACTATTATTTATCTGCCAACTGGTACGGGAAAAACATTTATAGCTATAATGCTTATTAAAAGATTAAGTACAGATATACAAAAGTATGTAATAATTATTTATTTCTTTTTCTTTCTTTTAATTGTTTTTCTGTTAATCAACATTGATAAGTTGATAAGATACAAAAAAAAAAAAATAAGCTTTCATATTTGTTTTTTCTTTAGACCATATAGCCAAGGTGGTAAGAGAACAATATTTGCAGTTAATACGGTACCTTTAGTAACACAACAATCTGAAAATATTGCAAGACATACAAGTTTATCATGTAGGGGATATTCCGGTGATATGAATTTAGATTATTGGACAAAAGAAGTATGGATGAAAGAATTGGATGATCATCAAGTACGTATAATACACTTATACATTTATATATAATATATATAATATGTAATATATAATATATATAATATATAATATATATAATATATAATATATAATATATAATATATAATATATAATATATATTTATAATTATATATATATATTTGTTTTCTTTTTGTTAATCTAGTAATGTTAATATAATATCAAAATATTTGTTAGGTTTTAGTAATGACATCTCAGATATTGGTTGACGTTATTGTTCATGGACATTTAAGTTTAAACAGAATTAATTTAATAATTTTCGACGAGTGCCACAGGGCAGTAAATGACCATCCTATGCGACAAGTTATGCAGCAATTTGAGCAGTGTGATGCTAAAGATCAACCTAGAATATTAGCATTGTCTGCAACTTTACTTAATTCTAATGTCAAATTAAATAATATTATTGATTCGATTAAGGTAATTATGAATAATAAGTTATGAAAGTATCTTACATTATATAAATTATCCATATATCACAGAACGATATGTAATTAATAACTTAATGCAACTCTGATGACATCACATAACATATATTACAAAAGTTCGTATAAATATAAAAATCATTTTATATTACAGACTTTAGAAATAACATTTCATTCTAAAATAGCAACAGTAGGAAATATAAAAGGATATTCTACTAATCCAGAAGAAGTTGTGGTTTACTATGAAAATTATTTTACTCCACAAAATTTGACAAATTCAATTGAAAGATTACAAAATTTAAAAAATTTTTTAAGCATTGTTTTTCTACCATGCGCTTCTAACTACAATAAATCAAGTAAAGAATTTAAATCAAAATCAGTAAATTCAAAACTTCAGGCCGTTATTGATGATATTATAGAACATGCTGAAATAACAGGTAATAACTATGGTCAATAGTAGAAATTAATTATATATAATTAAAGTTAATTATTTATATATCGTTTATAAATCTTCAGGCATATACGGGCTTAATAAGTGTATTTTACTACATTTGATTCAATTAGAATACAAAAAAAGAACTGTCGATGACCAAGTATGTATATTAAGATTATATTACATCGTTTCAACAAATATCAAATAAATTTGCTATTTATTTCCAGAATACAATATACGTATTTGACTATATAATAACTGAATTATTTAAAATAAGAAAATTTTTGGATGATGAAATGGCTGATCATACTAATCAAAATAAAATAATCAAGTTAGTATATATACATATAAATAAATATATATATTTATATATATTAAGATTTTTATAAACATATTTTATTTTTCTGACATATTTTTTGAAATATATATATACATATATATATATGATTTTATAAATTACAGATTCGTATCAGATCATGTCCTACAACTTTTCAAATTACTGAAAAATTTCAATGACACTAAGTTACCTGGACAGAAATTCTGTTGTATTATTTTTGTAAAACGTAGATTTACCGCTAAAGTACTCTATCATATTTTAAAAGTAAGAGATTAAATTAAAAATTAACATTTTCTTAATTAATGTATTGAAAAAAAAAATCTAACTAATATTTCAATTTAAGATAAAATATTTCTGTGTAAAATTTATCTTTTGAAATATTTTCTTTATTTTACATCTTTTGAATTTATTAAATAATATTTTTTTCATTTTATCTTTTAATATCTTTGCTCTAATTTTGTTAGGTTTTTTTTTTTTTTTTTAATATTGTTTAGATTAAGTTTCTGGAACTTATATAATATATTGCCTATATTATATAAGTTTCACGATATTATTTTAATTATTGATCTACTGTTATTATATTAAAATATTTGTCTACAATTATACATCTCTTTAAAATCTCATCTTTTTTTTTTTTGTTTATATTTTTTAGGATTTAAATACTTACGATGAGGAATACAAATTTTTGATTCCAGATTATGTGATAGGATTTAATAATAATCCTTTCAAAAATTCTAAGGAAGTTTTATGTTCTTCGAAGTGGAATAAAGAAGTTTTACAAAGGTTTATTATTTATTTATATTATTTTCAATAAATAATTATAATATTAATACATTATCTTTTTACAGATTTAGAAATGGATTAAGTAATTGTGTTATATCAACAGATGTTCTAGATGAAGGGGTTGATATACCTATTTGTACACTTGTAGTACGTTTTGATGTTCCAACAGATTTTCGATCTTACATGCAAAGTAAAGGACGTGCTCGTTATTCATCAAGTCTATATGCTATTATGTTACGTGAAAATGATAATTACGTCAAGAAACACATACTATTTCAAGACATTGATGCATCCTTGCAAAAGGTATGTCATAATATATATTATTTTCATAATAGTTATTCTTTTTATATAAATATATATATTTATACTGGTCAATGGCCTTGCCTCGTTGAAAAAAATTAGTTCCTGTTTGATCACTAAAGTTAAGTAATGATTGGCACAGTTAGTATTTGGATGGGTGACCGCTTCAGAACATCGTATGCTGTTGACTTCAAAGAGAAAAATCAGAGGTGTGAAAAGGTGTTAAAGTTACTCGACCCATAAAAGGGAGAGTAATATAATGACAATATGTATATATATATACACTAACGGCCGAAAGTTTGAATATACCTTTAATGCATTTATATTACATACAGTTATACATAGACTATAGATTTCCATGTTATTTTAACATTCCTTCATTATTGCATGCATTTTATAAAACTTTACTTCTATCCAAATTCACTGCATCCGTACTTGTGAGTAATAAGCTTTCACGATACAATCTATGCCTTTATCACTTATAATATCACATTCTTAGGCATTTAGCTTTGTTTTTGTTTACAAGCATGAGATCTTTTACAAACTGAGGTCGTAATTTCTCATTAAATTGTTTACCTCTGATTCAATTAGATATAAATGAAATGAGATAAGAAAGATGAATAATTTTAATTAACATGTATTCAACATTTTGGTCGGTAATGTATTTAATTGTTTTATTATAACCAATGAAAATAATCACCTATCTTAATGCATGCTCGCCGTATCCCATTAGTGTGACTTTAATTATCGATTAAAATTAATTCATCCAATATTAAAATGATATTATTTGCTTTTGTTTAGATTTTCCTCTCATCTGATTTATATGAATGAATTAATTATATCCTAATTTTGTTATATTTAGATTTTAGTAGGAAAATCGGATCATCGTGAAAAACCTACTACAAAGGAAATTGAGGATAATTTGTATGCTTATTCAATCGAACCATATATAGTTAAAGATAAGAGTGGCCAAGTTATAAGTACATTAACAGAGCAAGCTGCAGTTTCTTTAGTAAATAGATATTGCAGTGTATTATTGAAATCGAAATTTGTATTCTTAGTTCCAATTTGGAAGTTGCATACAATTGAAGATAAATCTAAGTTCCAGGTATTATTTTTACATTAGTCTTATTGAAAAAAGAATTATAGTTAAATATTAATTATATTTGATTGATATATACGTATAATACAATAAATTTTATAGGTGTCCCTTCAATTACCAACTTTATCTGCATTGAAAGAGATAGTATTTGGAGACTTTATGCCTTCTATAGATGCAGCTAAAAGATCTGCTGCTTTTAAAACTTGTGTTAAATTGTACGAACTTGGCGAATTATCTGACAATTTATTACCAACTGTGAATGAAATAATACATAATACAGATCATCTATTTCCAAATTGGATAGAGGAAGATGCCAACAACATAAGTGGTACTGTTAGAAAGAAAAGATCTCATGAAATACAGGTGATTATTCAGCTATTACTATTACTATTATTATTATTATTATTATTATTATTATTATTTTTCAATGTATATATATATATATAATTTTATAATATAATTTATCTAAAATAAAATAAATAGTAACATATGAAATATTATAAAAGTTAAATGAGAGAAGAAGTATTAGTAAAAAGTATATTTTTTGTATAGCATCCAGAGGCATTATTTAGGGCATATCCTTTACCATCAACCGAATTATATCTTCATATTCTTAGTATTAGTCCAGTGTATTCAGTACCTCAAGATAATAGAAATTTAACATTTTATAATTTATTAAACGATCTAGCAGGATTCGGAATACTTTCAACGAAATCAATTCCAAAGGTAAATAAATGTATTCAAAGCTGGTTTATAAATATACTATATATTTATAAAGATTTATATATATATCTGTGTAAATTTAAAAAATCATAATTGTTATGTATTCATTAGATTCCATCATTTCCTATCTTCATGAATGTTGGAGAGCTGAGTGTCAATACTAAAGTTGATTACGCAAGACTAGTTTTAACTCGTGAACAGATTGAAGAACTGAAAATGTTTCATACCACAATATTTAGTAAAATTGTATCTGTTATTAAAGATTTTATGACATTCGATGTTGATAATCTTGATAATTGCTTCCTTATTGTACCAAGTAAGTATTTTTTGCAGAATTTAATATTGCATTAGCATAGAACATATTATATTTATTTATTATTAAACTTGCTTTTTTTTTTTTTACAGCTGATAATGAAAACCAAATAAATTGGAGTGTTGTTCATAAATACAAAACTATTGAATATAATAAATGTCTTGCATTGTTAAAACCTGCTGATTACGAATTAGCGTTGATTGTTCCTAATTATAGAGCATCTCCAAATATATATATTGTCACACAAGTATGTGATGATCTTATGCCCAATTCATGTTTTCCGGGTTGTGATTTTCATACTTATGCTGAATATTATGAAGAGAAACATGAGTTAAAAATACAGGATTTAAACCAATCGATGCTGGAGGTGAAATCAATCTCAAACAAAATTAATTGCATAAGACCAAGGTATGTGTAATCACCATGCATGAAAAGAGAGAATAGAAAATATGTTAAATTTAAATAACGATGGATATAATATACATTTTTGTATATTTTCATAGATCTATGAAATCTGGTTTAAGTAAACGGAAACGTGCAGATGCACTTGAAGATTATGATGAACATTTAGTACCAGAACTGTGTCATAAAATTGAATACCCAGCATTGTATTGGCTTAAGGCAACCACGTTACCATCTATTCTTCATAGAATTTCACAATTTTTACTTGCATTAGATTTAAGAGAAATTATTGTTCAAGAAGCAAAGCTGGGTGTTTCAATGCATGATCTTGAAGATCATCAATGGCCTCCTTTAGTCATAGATGCAATAGAATCTGCAACTAAAATAGAACAGGTGTTAGAAACAACATTAGATGAAGTTATAGAAACTGCACAGGCAGTGCCAAGTTTGAATGGACCTGAAATCGATGGTATTATATTATTTTTAAAGTTTTTTTAACAATATACAAATAATAACTTGACATATTTCACTGTATATAGTTCTAAATACCGACGCAAGCCTGTATCCTTGGACAAAAGAACAGGAACCGGCTGATTTAACTAGAAATGCTGAGCAAATACAATTAATTGACATTCAATATTATTTTAATTTTATGTCTAATACGCCAGAGGTAAAATCATAAATACATATATATTACAAATAATATTACAATTACAAATAATTCATCGGGTTGTGTCAAGATTGCTTTAAAAGTTTTCTTCCATTTTTTTTTCTTTCTTATGTCATTCAGTATTTTATTAGTAATACTTGGTAAAATACAACTTTTTAAATCTCGACGAATCATTTTTAATTACTTTGTATATATATATGTATATTATATTTTAATGCGATAAGTTTCTTAACACAATTGTCGAATATTTATTTCATATTTCTTATTATTACAGGAATCTGTAGAACATAAATCCAAAATAATTAGATATTTAAGTAAACCTGAAGTATCAGTACCACCTTTAAAAATATTAGACGAAACTGATGATAGTATAGGACCAGATCCAATATTAATAGCACAGGTAAATAAAAGATATCAAATTCTGCTTTATATTTATATATATGTATATATTCCATAAAATTGTAATAGTAGTAATCATAATAATAATAATAATATTACATTTGATTATTTTTCCAGGCTCTTACAACTGCTGGAAATGATGTATTTGATTTAGAAAGATTAGAAACTTTAGGAGATTCTTATTTAAAATTTATTTCATCTTTATATTTATATACCTACTATCCAACTTATAACGAAGGCCGTTTAACTGCACTGAAAGGAAAAATAATTGGAAATCGAAATTTATATTATTGTGGTGCAAAAAAGTCTATCCCAGGATACATGAAAGTTGACGACTTTACACCAATAAGCACATTTATTCCACCAGCTTATACAACATATCGCTCTTTACAAAAGATTCTATTAGATGCTAAGGTTCTAGTTTGTTTTTATTTTCTTTGAATTATTTTATTAATCAATATTATACTCTTTTATTTATTCTATCTTAATTATTTTAAAAATGAAAATTTATCGGGCCCTATTTTTCTTTACAAGGTATCACCACAAGTATTGTACGATATTGAAATACCCCCAGGAGAAAGGTACAGCGGATATTTAAGCGACGAGACAAGAGATAATATGCAAACTAAAGTCTTATACGCGGTTGATGTAGGAACACAAACGGGTAATGAGTATTACTTGGGTACACAATTAGTTGCAGATAAATCAGTTGCAGATTGTGTAGAAGCATTAATAAGTGTTTATCTTAAGGTAAGATAATTTTGCTATTTAAATTTATTGTATTATTGTTTTTATTATTATTATTATTATTATTGACAACATTTTTTATACCATTATTATTTACTTAAATAGAGTATGGGATTAGTAGGAGCTGCTAAACTATTGATTTGGCTTAATATTTTGCCTTCCGCTACCAACATTAACGAACTATTATATAATATTTCACAAAAACCAGAAATTGGTTTTGGAGATCCAAATCTGTATATGCCATGGGCTGACAAACTAGAAGCAAATATGGGTTATAAGTTTAAAAATAGAGCATATTTGTTACAGGTAATTAAAGATGCTAATAATCTATCTATCTATCTCTTTTTCTATAATAATATAATAATTTTTAAATATATTAAAACAATTATAATTTTATGTTATATTATAATCACATATTGATAAAATATATTTATATTTTTGTAGGCTTTCACACATCCATCTTTCACAGAAAATAACGTAACAGAAGGTTATCAAAGATTTGAATTTTTAGGTGATGCTATCATTGGTAAGAATGAAGAGATTTATACAAATTTATTATGAATATATGTAATATATTTGTATACTTAATACATATTTATCATTTTATTTTAAAACATAATTATTCTCTTTCATTTCATTTCAGATTTCTTAATTACTGCTTACATTCATCAAAATTGGCAATCATTAAGTCCTGGAGATGTTACAGATCTGAGATCTGCCCTTGTAAATAATATTACGTTTGCATGCTTAGCAGTAAAGTATGGTTTGCATACAACTCTTTTGGCCTATGCTCCGCAATTAAATGATGTTATCGATCGATTCGTTAAATTTCAAGAAGAAGGAAATCACAGTGTAGATAACGAAGTAAATTTTTTATCGTATCTCATTTATAGTAAATAATATAGAAATATAATTTCTCTCTCTCTCTTGTTATATATTTTTTATTTGAAAATTTGTAAACTTGAAAAGAAATTTGTAAAATTATTTTCTTACAGAATCTCTGGATTTTACTTAAAGAAGATGAATGTAACATGGCTGAATATGTTGATGTTCCTAAAGTTTTAGGCGATATATTTGAATCATTTATAGCAGCTGTTTATATAGATACTGGCAAAGATATAAAAAAAGTCTGGGAAATTTTGTATGCTCTTATGTACAAAGAAATTGGTGTGTTTTTGACAACAGTTTTTTAGCATCCAACAATGTGTTCTGTTTCTTTTTTAATTATTTTTTTTAAAGTTTAGTTTTGTATAATATTATTACCGCATATGATCGTTATTAAACACAAGAATTTTATATATCTTTACAGATACCTTTAGTAGAGATATTCCAAAGCAACCTGTACGTTTAATCTATGAGAAGTTAGGATCAAATGCTAAGTTTGGGTATGTTTCATTTCAGAATGGAACTTGATTTTGTTGTTTTATGAATAATGTTAAATGGTTTTAAATTTTTGAATTATTTTTTCTAGACCCGCTTCTTTAGTAGAAGGTACAAATACCATTATGGTACCCTTAAACATAGTATCCAAAAAGATTACAAAACCATTTTTTGGATTTGGTTCTAATAAAAAGCAAGCTAAATGTGCAGCAGCAAAACAGGCTTTGAAGTATTTACTTCGTAAAACTGAATAATTATAAAAATGAGATATTTTTGATATATTTTCTTATGCAATATTTTATTATGATATGTTAAGGTTAAAATATTTTGTTTGTATACTGGTAATATGTTAATTTTAATAAATATTATATACTGGTCATTATATTTCTCTGTGGGTTTTTAGTAAATTAGTATTTATTTATAAATTAATCATACATCTGTTATTCTTTTAAATAGTTTCAATTATTTTCAAAGACTCTGGATCCATTTTTCAGGGAATTATCCCATTACTTAATGAAAAAAAAAAAAAAATAACAATTTTAATGTTATGAATTTAATATTAATTTAATTGAAAGTATATATTTCAATTAAAAAAAATATACTTTAAGCTACTTAAAATTATAATATTTATATATATATATATATATACATTCTTATATTTAATGAATAAATTTTAATACACGATTATATATTTTAACTGAATAAAATTATATAAATGCTTACAAAGTATATTTACATGAAATTTAATTTTCATCTTTCCTCTTTTTCAGAGACGGTCGATCAAAAACTTGTTTCATTCCAGCAGCTTGATTATTATGAAACTTTAGATTTTGAGCAGTTTCTGATATCCAAGGTGAATCAAATTGAGTAGTATCTTGATCAACTAAATGAGTATATTTAGTTCTACCACTGCGACCAAAGTTTTTAACTTGCATTACTTTAGGTAATATTGTTTTATCAAAGTGATCTTCCAAAGTAGCACCAGAAAAGTCTCTTTTAAATATATTATCATCTTTGTCCAAATAAAAGGCACCACGATGATAATATTTCTGTAAAAATTTATATTTTCCTTTAGCAGCTTTATTAGTTATTACTTTTGGATTTAATCGAGCTTCTTGTCTCCGTTCTTCTTCAGTCATATTACGTATTCGTTCAATTTCTAATCTTTCTTTTTCAATTTGTTCCCTTTCTTCTCTATCCCGTTTAATTCTCTTCAATTCTCTCAACTTCCAAGCTTCATATTCAACTTCATCGTTTTCATCATCCGTACAAACATCCTCGAGTTTACCCTCTTGCTCGTTGTTAGTTTTATTAACTTGTGTCTCTTTTCTAATAGCTTCTTCTACCATACGGAAAGTTTGTCTTTTTCTTTCCTCAGCTAATTTTTTAGCTTCTATTTCAGCTTGTTTCTGTTTCATAGCTTCCTTTTCCTTTTCCATAACAGTAATTCTATCTTTTTTTCTAACAAATACTGGTTTAAGTCTTGGACCAGTTTCTTCTTCCGAATCTGTGTATTCTTCATATTCAGAACTTTCTTCAGTACTGTCTCCAGATCTTTCATCTTCTTCCCCGTGCAATAATTCTTCTTCTGTCTCTTTTTTTGACAATACTCGTTGTTTCAATGCTTCTCGTCTTCTTTCTATCTCAGAGTCTGATAATTCTTCATCTTCAGAAGAATCTGAACTTTCTAATTTGATTCTTTCACGTGATTTTTCTGGTTCTACCTCAATTAATTCCGGTTCATGGATATGTCTTTGTCTTTCAATATGAGTTGATTCTACAGCTGAATCTCTTTGTCTCTCCAATCGTGTTAATCTCCTTAAACGTGGATCATCTTCGTCTCTTATTTTGACTACTTGAGCAGTGTGTGGGATATCAGTAATGGTTTCATTATCATCGTAATTTTTGTGAACACGCTTCTCTAGAAAATCTTCATCTTCTGATTCTTCTTCAGAACTAGCCACTGGAGCATAATCAGGACGTTTACCGGATACGTAACGATGAACTTTTACTTTTTTCATAGAAAGTTCTCCTGTAAATAATATAAATGAATAGATTTAATTAAAATATCAAGGTACTGATCGAAGATTAATTATTTAATATATAATTTTATGATACATTAGTTTAGGGAAAATTAAATCCATTATTTTTACATTAATTTCAAACTTATAATAATTTGTTAAAAATTTTATCGAAAAATATTGAACATTATAACTAACCTTTATCATTTTTTACTGGCACAGCACCCGCTGTACTTTGTATTCCCATAGGTGCGGGTGCTAAAGAATTATTGGTAACAAAATAATCCATCATCATTTTGATCGTTGTTCTTGAAATTACAATTATTTATTTATCTTTTTATTTCCCCACTTTAACTTTCTGTAACTTGAAAATCACTTCAAAGAGGACTAACTATAATTAACTGCAACGAAAAGATGATCGATATTCATCGATGTCGAGCGTGAAAACATCAACCTTTACTTATCGATATTGACATCGATGTCAACATCGATGTTTTTCTAGTATCGATCATCCATATTGTATCGTACACGAAATTTAAAATAAAATTCACTAGATTAAAATTTAGATGGTAGTGTGTACCCTAGGATCTTTTACCCTAGGATAGTTTTGAATTTATTCTTGTCAAATTTATTTTCATATTTTATATTTGTGTGTTAACATTATCGTTCGAATAATATTATAACATAAAATAATCTTTGATATAATAATTATCGTTTTTCTAATCTTCTCTCTTTTTATTCACACAACGATTATGAATTTATGTTGGCAACTGTGATTGTTATGAATAAAAAAAAAAAAAAAAATAGTTAACCGCCACAAATTGAGTTTAAGAAAAAATTTTGTTTTTCTTAAATTTATGTATTGTTTTTATTTACAACTATTCACAAGTAGTTTTTTTTTTTCAAATGGCAGATCAAGTATGTTCGATTTAACGATTTTAATTCATATTCGATCATTTCATTTTTCTTTAATTAAACGTATTTTGATTATTATTCTTGTATATATTTTTAGATTTGAAACTCGACAAATATTTTAATTTACTTTATTTTTCTTTTCAGGAAGAATTAAAAGTTTTACAAAAAACGTACAATGATTTACAAGATTATTATAATCTATTGAGGCAAATAAGAAATGATATAGAAAAAATGATAAGCAATTTTTCCTGTGCACCTGGTAAAAAATTTATGACGTTATTTTAATTAATATTAATAGTTAAAATCAAGATATGAATTATAAATTGAATTAACCAAATGTATATATTATATTATTATTTGATATTGACAAAGATAAGAAATATCCACTTTTAAACAATCTCAAATAAAACACATGTTAAACTTTTTAACTTAAGTAGTTTCCACATATTAGAGAACACCTAGTATATATACAATCTCATTTAATAAATAATTTTATTACTAATAGAACAAATGACTATTGAACTAATTGTAAAGATTAACTTATTTATTTTAATTTTATTTATTTTTTTATAATCTCGATTCAAAGATAGAATATAAATTTAACAAGCTCTATCGATCTAATTTAAAATAACATTAAAAATGATATATTTTGTTTGAAAAAAAAATCTTCAGGTATGTTTTTTAAAAAATTAATCTTACCAAAATGTATCCAATTAATTAAAAAGTAATTTCTTGTTACAGATTTTTTCCCAATACGAAAAGACATTAAAACTGGAGCTATTAAGAAAAATAAACAAATTCCTAAATAACGTAATAAATCCTATTAAAAAAAAAATATCTAATGCGGTAAATTAATCGTATGTATTTTTATTAATTTTTGGAGGAAGATATGTGTAATAATATTATTGATCTTTGTAAATTATCATTTCTCTTAAAATTTTCTTTTCATTAATTTTTTTTTATTAATAAAAATGATATATTCCAAGTGTTTCTTATATTACTTTGAAAATACTATTGGTTATTTGAATAAATTTTACATTTTACTAAATACTTCCAATATACAATTAAATATTATCAAGAGAAATATTAAATTGCAAAGTTATAATGGATCTAAAGATAACAAAATAAATGAAGAATGTAAACGAAATAATATACGTCCTGATCAATGTTACGAATATAATATTTTTGGTAATCGTATGGTCGATGTAAATGTTTGTATTATCGGTGGAGGTTTATCTGCCGTTTATACAGCAGTTCTTTTAAAACAATCACGTCTCATAAAAGATATACATTTAGTTGATTTAAATGGAAAATTATCTGGTGCTATTTTGGATGCAAACCATATTGATACTTCCATTCGTATAAAATATTTTACAAAAAAATTGATCAGAAAAGCCTTGGTAGATGTAAGTTATTGTAATTATACTATAATAACGAAATGATGAGAAAGTTTAATTATAATTTATTTATAGACAAATGTCATTGCACTTATGGATGAGTCGGATTTTAATATCGATAATGATCCATACGTTCAACTTAATAATTGCTCAAAATATGTTCATCAAATGGTAGAACATATGATAACAATTTGTCCTACAGCACTTGTAGCAATTTTTACAAAACCTGTAACAGCAACATTGTCAATGGTATCAGAGATTTATAAACGTGCAGGCAAATGGGATCCAAACAGATTGATTGGTTCAGTTTCTACAGAAATAATGCGAATTGAAACGATAACTGGAAATATTTTAGATTTGAATCCTGCTTCTTTAACAATTCCAATAGCTGGAGGAGCTGATTTAAATACTATTGTTCCTCTTTTATCATGCACCAAGCCTATCAATGAATTTACAAGTGTATAAGTATAAAATATCTTTTTATTTATTTTCCTTTCGTGTAATAATAAAATATAAATAATCATCATACATTAATATTGTTTAGGGTCAAATAAATACATTGATAGAATTATTTCAAGCAACCGAACAAGATAAAATGAATTTTAAAGTGAAAAAATTAGCTCTTTTGGATGGATCAGCTGCAGTAAAATTAATCTTGACTCTTGTCGGTGGTCTTAACGATCTCGACAATGTTTATGCATGTGCATTCGTACGTTCGAATGCATTACCAGTATGTCGTTTCTTTACGTCTCAATTACAATTTGGAATGGGAGGAATAAAGAAAAACTTTGGTTTACCAAAAGTTTCATCTTTGGAAGTTAGTATGATTGAACGAGCTATTCCAATTATTAATAAATATATAGAAATGGGAGTAAAAGCTTCTAATTGTAAATAAATAAAAATCACAATATCTTAAATTTATTTAGATTATCATTATTATTTTAAAGATACATATATACAATTTATATTATTATTCAAAATTTTTAAATTTAAAAATGATTTTTAAAGGAGAATTATCTAGTAATTTAAATCTACGAAACGTGATTGGTTATAGTATCAAGCAACGATTAGTTATTTCTATTAGATCCACAAGAAACAACCCAATAGATAACCAATTACAAATAAGAAAATTCAAAGAGAACGTAGAACCGCGAAATTTAACATATTGGTTTTAAATCTATTTAGTTGGTATTATTCTTACGACTATTCCATAGTCGTATTTTAATAGCTTCTTAAAATTTCTTTTTGTGGTTAATTTTTTTTTTGCCTATAAAATTCTTATAAATCGAAAAGGAAAACAGAACATAGAAAAAATAGAAGATGTTAACAATAGTGGAAAAATGAATGATTTATTGAATTAAACTTGTGATTTTAATGGAAAAAAAATAAAAAAAAGAAATATATATATATATATGTTTGTATATATATATATAGTTTTGTATAGCAATATGCGAGTAAACATTATCCTGTTGGCATCTAGAAAATCTTTGTAGGAAGCAAGTTATAAATATCGGAACAAAACGCGGGTGTAGTTATATCAGATTTGAAAGGTAGAACCGTTGCACATATATATATATATATACATACACATACATATATATAAATACATATGACAATTGAATCTCGAAGTTTTATTTATAAAAATAAAACATAAATCTTTTGTAAATCAGATGATAATTCTGACATAAGAATTGACAATAATATCAAATTAACATTAGCAATTTATTTTTTTCTTAACAAAAGGAAGAACGTGTGACCATCATAATCATCATTAGCAAAAATGGGAATCATATTGTCTACATTTCGTGTGAGTATTGTTTTTTTTTCTTATACTTTTTTATACTTTATTAACTTTTTATCTTAGATATTCCATATTTTTCGTTTTAAATAAATTTTTATGTATTAAAGAGGTTATATGTTAGATTTAACAAAAAATTCATTAAATATTTTTATACATTGTAAGATATTAATATTATTATTAATAATATTGCTATTATTATAATTTTATTTTTCTCTCTCTCTCTCTCTCTTTCTCTGTTTTTTTTTTTTTAATCAAATCAGGTAAAAGGAAATGATGCGCATGAATAATATTTTTATCTGACAACTATGGTTATTTTTAGAAGCAAGTCAGGCTCGTTGTATTATATATTTCATTATTATTTTAAGATATTACATATACATTATGTATATTGATTTTAAAATATCTTGAAGTAATTATTATAGTTACAAATAATTATGAAAAATAATGATTATAATGTAGTTATTATATAAATTGTTGTCAAGTTAAAATCTCTTAGTTTGAATTAAACTCATCGTATAGAATATATATATATGTATGAATGAGATTAAAATATTTATCTTTAAGATTTAATACGTTATCATTTTTTTGGATTATATATCTTTAGAATGATTAATCAAAATTGAAAAATAATAAATACAATGAAAAAAATGCTATATGTGAACTCTTACACTTTTAGTTAACATATTTGCATACAATAGTATTGAATATATATTTTTTATGTCAGTATTTGAATAAATTTGAAATATTTTTAATTTAAATTTATATTGTACTTTGAACAGAAATGACTTTGTATTTTTGATAAATTAAGTTTATTTTTAAATAAAGATTTTTTGTTTTGATTTTGTTACAGAGAAAGAAAACGACTATTGAAATTTTAGAAGAATTAGATTTGGTAAGGGAAACCTTTGCTTTTTATTATGCATATAGATTTTCATTTTATTGTTGTATAAATTATAAGATTTTGGTTTTTTTTTATAGAAAATAAAAGAAATACAAGAATATGGGCAAAATACTGAACAAAGGCATAAAAAGATTATTGGAGCATTTGTCATTTATAGCGTTGCTCTTTATATCACAACAGCCTTCATTTTCTATTTTTACTTCTTCCCAGCCTCTTTGTATGATCAATTATTCTATATTACTCCGTTATTAATTTTTCCAATTTTGTAAGTATCCTTATTATTATTTGTTCTTTTCTTCTTCTTCTTCTTCTTCTTTTTTTTTTTCTTTTTTTCTCTCTCAAAATTGATTATATGTAAAGGCAAGCATATAAATTAATCGATTAACTAATTTCTAAATGAATTGACAATAAATATGAAGAGAACATTGTATATTACTACAGAATACTGTTAACTAAAAAAATGGTATCGTGGTACTACAAACAGAAAATATCACATAATCAAGAAAAATTGGTAATAATGCAACGAGAGAAGACTAAAATTTTAGATGAAGTTACCGAAACTGAAACTTATAAAAAGGCCAAAGAAATTTTATTGAGATTTGCACCAGATCAACTTAAAATGACATCGGTAAATCTAAGCTTTATAATTATTATTGATTATATTATTTAATACATAAAAGAAATGAGGTTTAAAATTACATAATTTTTAATATAATTTTATTATTTTTTAGGCACCCGTTAAACTATTACCACAGACAGTAGAAAAATTACGACAACCTAACGTATCGCAAGTTACTGTGTCTTCTTCACCTGGTATGGGAGAATTAAGAAGAAGAACTATAGGAAATTCTAATCAATTCCTCAATGTTTCAAGCGGTACCAATGATCAAACTTTACCTGTTGATGGAACTCCCATTAAAAACACACCAATAAACAACACTCCTATTCAAACTGGTCCTAGAATGCTTCATAGGTCATCTATGGGAAACAGTTAGTACCGCATCATATTTATATTCTGGTAATGATATTTTGTATCTATATTATTTATTAATACAAATTTATGTTACATATTAGAATCGCCTGAATATACATTAGCACGTCCCGTACTACCACATCACAGAAGCATTTTTGACCGTTTAATTGATTACTTAGTTGGTGATGGCCCATCAAATCGTTACGCTTTAATTTGTCGTCAATGTGAACATCATAATGGAATGGCTCTTAAAGAAGAATTTGAATATTTAGGTGATTAAAATTTCTGAACAAAATCTTTTAACTTAAGGAATAAATAATATATGAAGTAAACGTAATACTTGCATTCGCAGGATTCAGATGTTGTTATTGCAATTTTTGGAATCCTCCGAAAAAACAAAAGCCAGGTATCCAAAAAGTAGAGGATCTTTCTAATATTTCTCCAACTTCTGCTACACCTATGGTCGAATTATCCAATAAAACCATTGAACCAAGTAAAATTTCCGAAACAGATACACTATGTTTGTCTGATACTGGTAATCAAAATACTTTGTATTAATTTTTTGTGTTTATTTACATAATGCCCATGTACATATATTTAAATTATGTAATTTTTAGATTCAGATATCGAAGTGGTCGAAACACCGACAGAAATATCGGAAAATCAAAATCAGGTTGATAGCAATTCCAATGAAGGTAAAGATTATATTTGTATCTATCATATTTCTATTATTTTCTTGAAGATTTTATTTATATATTTTGAACCCTTTCGTTACCAGCGACCCATATACGGGTCGTCCATGCAAAGGAGCCCATATGAACGACTGACTGATCCATATAGGGATTCTACCATGCGATGATACCCATATAAACAAAGCATTCCGTAACGAAAGGGTTAAAAAAGGAGATAATATTCTTCTTGCAATTTTATTTATCTCTATATTTATTTTTTAATTAATTCCGAGTAACTGTTTCATAATTAGGAATTCAAAGCTCGCAAAAGAACCAATTCAACACAAATCCATTCGCGGAAGATATGGAAGTCGATGATTGATATCATTAATATTCAGTCGGCATAGATACTCTATGTTACTGTTGATAATGACATCAATAATTCAGCGCAATATATAATATAATTGTGTTTTATATTCAGTAGTGGTTAATTATATATATATTTATATATGTATATATATAAGTATATATATAAAGGTTAAAGAAACAATGATGAAATAATGAATTTTTCGAGAATTAAACAAAAATAAAATCATTCCAAGTTATCTTTTATGCAATTTGTGAACAGACTTGCATAAAGAGATTTAATAGCACAGTATGATGAAATAAAACATATATATATATATTTTTTTTTTATTTATTTTATCTTTTTTTTTCTAATTTTTTTGTCTTTCTGTTTATTTTTATTGGGGATGATAAAGAATAATCATGCTGAGGAGGAGAAGCAATGGATATTAAAGAATAATTATGCTTTTCAGTTTATATCAGAATAATGCTTATATATTATTATAATATTATTTTTACAATCACGAGTCATTTAGTAGTAGAGGAAAAAGAATAATCAAATTCTTATATTGTTTAGTATAAAATATGTATTTTATATGAGACTGTTTTATCTTGATAAATAGAGAAATAAATAGGTATTTATATTAGAGAAAGAATCATTTTTGTAAGGAAATATAATTAAAATGCGAGATCAATCTAATTTTCTTCAGATTCAATTATTTAATCTAATTTTGAATTCAACGATGATTAATATTTTGTCAAAAGAGAAAGAGAGAGAGAGAGAGAGAAAATAAAATTTTATATATATACACAACACACACAGATACACACACACACACACACACACTTGACTAAAAATTAGTAAATAATTGGATATTATATTTTTAAGTATTTGAAAATGTTGGGGGTCTCTTGAAAAAGACTTTGCGTATATATATATATATAAATAATACAACATTTTAAATGTATACATTTAATAAGAAAAGAAAGTAAGAAAAAAATAACAACGATACATATTTAACAAGACGTTTGCTACTTAAAAAAAAAAAAAAAAAGAAAGATAAAAAGAATATATTTGTTAAATGCATAATATAAATTCTGCCAGATATTCAAACTTAAATGTGTTATCTTGTGAAGAATTCAAATGATATTAAAAACAAAAAGATGATCAAAGGAAATATCTGCTGAGAATACACGTTAATAGTCTCTTCAACTGCATATTATTATTATTATTATTATTATTATTATTATTATTAAAGAAAAAAAGAAATGTTTGAATTTATTATACGCGTAATATAGTAGAACACTCTCGTTGTGTTTTGGATTAATATTATATCAAATGTAATCTTCAGAGGCAGAAAACAAAAACAAAAATGGATATATTTGTAACGTATAATAGAAAGTGTATGTGTAGATTTAATTATTATAAATTACATATGCGCTATATATGCAAATTTTAAAAGTTGAATAAAATTTTACATGAATATTTTTATAACAAACTATATTTGTATTGTCTCTCAAGAGTAATCTGCAATATTTATTTAATTTTCTTTTTGAATTACTTTTTTCATTTATAAGTTATTTATTACATTTAAATTGTATCTTTTTAAGTATGAAAATTATTATTATTATTATTATTATTATTATTATTGATATTTTGAACAGAAATTTATACAATTTCTTTTTTAAATTCCTCCTGGACAATTGTATTATTATTTATACAAATTTTTCTTTTCCCATTTGTTATTGCATAAGAACAAAAATATCATTCGGATTAATTGTAATAACAATTTGAATTTTATTTATTTACAATATTTTCATTTACAAATGTATTTATAAATCTTTCCATCCGTCCCTTTTCTGCTTATTTTATACTATTTCTTTTTTTAGAATTTTAGTAAACATAAGCAGATTTAAATAATTTTATTAATATAAATATAACTTTTATTCAATTAGGTACTGTCCATTTTTGTCGATGACCCTTTGCCATCGTTCAGGCAGTGCCATAATTCCACGTTCATAAAATTTTGGATCTTTGCTATCAAGAAATTGAATTATGTGTGATTTGACATCATTAACGTCCTTAAAAGTTTTATCATTTAAGGAGTTTTGTATGGAATGAAATAAATGGTAATTTGAAGGGGCAAGGTCAGGGCTATATGGAGGATGTGACAAGACATCCCAACCCAGATCCAATAATTTTTGACGAGTGACCAAAGATGTGTGGGTCATATTATTATCATGGTGGAAAATGACACCCTTACGATTAGCCATTTCTGGTCTCTTTGATTGAATTGCATCGTTCAGTTTAGCGAGTTGTCGAACGTAAACGTTTGAATTGATCGTTTGGTTGTTTGGTAAAAGTTCAAACAACAGAATTCCTTTATAATCCCACCAGACTGACAGCATAATCTTTTTTTTCTGAATCTCTGCTTTTGATATAGTCAGATCTGGTTTATCCTGCATCACCCAGGATCTCTTCCGATTAATATTATTATAAACTATCCATTTTTCGTCACCAGTAATTAATCTTTTTAGAAATGGGTCAATCTCGTTACGTTTCAGATGCGAATAACAAATGCTAATGCGTTCCGTTAAGTGAATTTCTTTAAGCTGCTGAGGGATCCATAAATCAAGTTTTTTGACATAGCCAAGCTTTTTTAATTTTTTCTCAATGCATGTATGCGATACATTGAGCTTTTCTGCAATATCACGCGTCGTGCTATGACGATCTGAATCGATAATAGCCTTGATATAGGTCTCATCTACTTCAACTGGACGGCCAGATCGTTGAGCATTTTTCAATGAAAAATCACCAGAACGAAATCTGGCAAACCAATTTTGACATTGCCTTTCTTTCAAGGCCTCATTCCCATATACGGCACATAATTTCCTATGTGCTTGCGATGCGTTCGTGCCTTTTCGGAAATAATACAATAATATATGTCTGAAGTGTACGTCTTGTTCTTCCATTTTTTAATTAAGACAAAAACGTTTTTAATAAACGTCGTTGACGAGACAAAAGAAAGTGTAAAAACCATCTGTCGACAAGATACGCAATCATTTAGTTGCCAACCCATAATAATAAATATAAATAATAGTATATAAAATATAATAATATATAAAAATAAATAAAATGAAATACAGTAGGGACTCGATTTCGTTTCGGTCTCGGAGAAAGGAAACTTATCAAAAGGGTTTCCAGTAGGCGTGGTTCGATTATTATACACCAATGAGAATAGACAACTGCTAGTTACTAACCTATCAAACTTACAATGAACCTAATGCCCGCGAAATTTAAAACTATTAATTAAATACATTATTAAATACTATCGTAGTATCATTTAATTTATCAAATTCTTTATTTTAATTATTATTTAATAAATAAATACTTATAATCTAATGAAGTAATTACGTTTTGAGTGGATGAAACTTTTGAAAACGAAACGAAATCTAGTTTCTACTGTATTCTGTTCTCTATATGATGATCATTTTCGTGGAACTAATGAAGCAACGTGATTAGTTCGTTCTTAGAGAGTTGAAAAATGTTTATAACAAATGTTTGTAGTTAAAAACAAATTTAGAATAAAAAATAAAAAATAAGAGAGAAGAAAAAAAAACAGGATAATATTTAAAATTCGTAGTAGGTAAAATAATGAATAACGTCGTTCATTGTGTATGAGACTTAATGGAACGTTAGTCCAATATTGTGTTTGCGTTCTTAAAATTACAGAATAGCGTCGAAAAGTTTCACACGTGTAAACAGGGTTTAATTTCTTATAGTAAAAATAGTGAAAGATACCGACAAGGAATTATCGTCCGAGGTAAATCTAATGATTGTGTCGACATCGTTTATCGAATATAATTAAAACATGTTTAATCAATGTAACATTAATTGAAATAACTTTAATGTGGAAATAATATTTAATTACAATTAGTATTATCTATGATATACGTAATTGTATTTGGAATCTTCTTCTTCTTGGTACGCCGTGTCTACGACTTTATTCGTCGCATTTACGTGTTAAACAATTTAAAATTTTGTCTATGAACTATACGGTTGTTTGATAATTTTTAAAAATTAAAATTCTTTATCCCAACATTAGATTTTATATTAATTTGTCAAATAAATTTGTAATCTGTTGATGGATATCATTGTGGTGCTTTTACAGTAGTTTATTAGAGTGCCATAACAATGTCTGCTTAATTGTAGAAATGGCCGTACAGACTCTGCATTGGTATTTCATCTCTACACGACATTTTCATTTATATTTCCACGTTTCTTCTTTTATGTCATTTTTAAATCTATTCATTTTGATTTGGATCTTTACAATTAACGTTTAGTTTATTTCTTTTTTTCTTTTAGGTTTATATTTGGATAGAAGTATTAATGATGATTTTCTAATAACGTTTATGATAAACACGTGCATCGTATTTCTTCATTTGGGATTGATCGATTAAATTTATACCATTGACCGGGAATAAAATTCTGTTTCTGTATTTGGAAAGTTTCTTTTTTTATCTTCCTTTTAGATACAATTGTATATTATTCATATAACATCAAACTTTATCTTTTATATTTCATACTTTACATGTGTATTGTATAACTAATTGTTATAATAATAAAATATTGATTAATTGAATTGTTGTTGCTTAGAAATAGAAGAAAAATGCCGGAACTAACTGAATTGGACAAAGCTGCCAGCTCTGAGCCTACAAAAATCGAGGCTACAAGAGTAGGAGTTGGTTCTGGTACTGATTCAGATTCAGATGACACCATACCTGAATTAGAAGATGCCAGTGTTGGTGGTGCTGCTAGTTATCCAGCAGCTGCAATTGCTGGACTTCCTCTTGATATGGTTTCTAAGGCTAAACAAAGCCGTGGAGAAAAGAAAGCTAGAAAATTAATGAGCAAGTTAGGATTGAAACCGGTAAGTAACCTGTATTTTTACATAGGAGGGTAAGTTGAAGTTTGCCGGTTTTACAGTAGGATGTCGCTAGCAGGATGTAGGTATTTCTATGATTTGTTATATACACCATTGTTTTCTATTGACATTGACCTCCAAAAACACCTAGTCTCATTCTGTCAAAATAATAGCGTCATAGTCGTTTATATCAATGAATATGTCGAGTTTCGTTCCAAATAAAGAGCATTTGCGGAATTCGTTGCTTTTCTTATTTCATCAAAAGAAAAAAGCAGCTGAAGCATATCGTTTGCTAGTAGAAACTTATGGTAAACATGCTCCAGTGATTAGAACATGTGAGACATGGTTTCGTCAATTTAAAAGTGGAGATTTCGATTTGAAAGACAATGCTCTGTGTTTGGTGGGACCAGGATGGTGTGGTGTACCACGAACTATTAAAACCTGGTGAAACGGTAAATACGGATCGCTATCGACAACAAATGATCAATTTGAATCATGCGTTGATCGAAAAACGACCGGAATGGGCCCGAAGACATGGCAAAGTTATTTTGCAACATGACAACGCGCCGTCTCATACCGCTAGATCCGTGAAAAACACATTAAAAACACTTAATTGGGAAATATTATCGCACTCGCTGTACTCTCTAGACCTCGCCCCGTCCGACTTCCACCTTTTCGCATCGATGGGGCACTAACTTGCAGAGCAGCACTTCGTCAATTTTGAAGAAGTTGAAAAATGGCTCGTCGAATGGTTTTCCTCGAAAGAGAAAAAGATTTTTTGGAATGGTATCCATAAGTTGCCTGAAAGATGGACGAAATGTGTAGAATCAAATGGTCAATACTTTGAATAAAAATATTTTGAGATTCCCCTAAAAATTATGTGTTTTTTTTTAACGAAAAAAACCGGCAAACTTCAACATACACTCCTGGTAACTTGTATTTATCTATTTTTATAAAATGATATTTATTGTTAAAAATTATAATCAATTATAGATATTAGTTTGTTATTTGTTATTTATAAATTTAGGTACAAGGTGTCAATAGGGTAACCATTAGGAAGTCGAAGAATATATTGTTTGTCATTAATAAGCCAGACGTCTTGAAAAATCCTGCTTCAGATATTTATATCGTATTTGGTGAAGCTAAGGTACGTTCTTATTTCTGTATATTTAATATAATATAAAGAATATCTTTGTTTAATTATTAAAATATATATATATATGATGATACTGTATGGTTTTGCAATTTATTGACTGTATGAATCGTGTAGATAAATACCTTGGCAGACTGATATATAATAACATAATTTTTCATATTTTATTATTATTATTATTATAACTCTAAGCATATATTAATAAAATGTATTATTTTCTGTTTTATTTATAGATTGAAGATTTAAGTCAACAAGCTCAAGTTGCAGCTGCTGAGAAGTTTAAAGAACCACCTGTAATTCCTGCAACCGAAGCTGGTGGCAGCACAACGGTAAACTAATTGCATATATTTTAATTGACATAAATAATATTGATAGACAATCTTTTAATATTATTTTTTTCATGTCATTTAAGGTTGTCGCTCCAATACAAGAAGAATCAGAAGAAGAAGTTGATGATACAGATGTAGAAGAGAAAGATGTGGATTTGGTAATGTGCCAAGCCAACGTTTCTAAAAGTAAAGCTATTAAAGCACTTAGAAATAATAAAAATGATATTGTTAATGCTATTATGGTAAGTACGATTTATTTGTGTTATTATTTTCTATAATTATTATTTTATAATTATTTTTATTATGATGATTGATATTAAAAAAAAGGTTTCGCGATAATGTTTATAATTATCTGAAAATATATATTGTTGTTAATCTTGGCAGACTGAAAGTAAACAATAGTGATTGTAATTTAATATGATGAAAATTAAGGATACAATATTAACAGTGATTTAATGTTTGTTTTAGGAATTGACAATGTGATGAAGCTTTTTAGAAATTGGTTATGCTACGGTATGACAGCCTGCATTTCGAAAACACTATTTGAATCATATATGTATCATAAAAAAAAAAAAAAGAAAAAAAACCAAACAAAAAAAAAAACCTCATCTCTTTCTTTTTATCATCGCATTGCAAGAATTCACATAATTCCGTAATATGGTCTCCCATAAAGGAGATGATTATAATTAAAGCGACTTTTTTGGGAATCTAAATTTACGTGTATGTACATAATTCATACGGAATTAAATAAATATATTAAGGACGTGGTATATCGTTAGTTGGGTTTAATTTTTCTAAATGATTAATTATTTTTATTAAGTTAGTTAGTTATTTTACTTTAGTATGTAATTATATTGAGATATGTTGGTATTAAAAAAGAAGATAATCGATGATAGAGGTTAGTTGGGTTTGATGGTAATGCATCATTGAATGGTAATCTTGTGATCTGTTTTATCGACCAATATTGGTATCGATGAGTTGGAAAGTAATGGGGTTGAATTTGTAGTAGATTTGATAGGTGTCGGTAGTATTCGCTAAATGTTCAATTGAATATATATAATATAGTATATATATGGTATAATATATATATAATATAATATATATAGTATAATATAGTATATATATAGTATAATATATATAGTATAATATATATAATATAATATAGTATATATATAATATATATATGGTATAATATATATAATATAATATAGTATATATATATAGTATATATATAGTATAATATATATAATATAATATAGTATATATATATATATATAGTATAATATATATAATATAATATAGTATATATATAGTATAATATATATAGCATAATATAGTTATATATAATGTATATATTATATATATAATACAGTATAATATAGTTATATATAATATAATTATATTAATATTAATGTTATCAGTAATATAACTTCAAAAATAATTTATTAAGCATAGGTATGATTATAATATAAAATTAGAATAAATCATTGTTAAAATTGAATAGACATTTCGTGTTAATAAAACAATATATTCTCAATATTAAAATACGTATTATCAATCAAAGATAAATTTATAATAACTATAAGAATATCCCAATGAACCTCAGAAAAAAAATACATTTGTACACGTACTTATCGATATTAACGACCTTAGAAAACTACTTTTGTTCGGATGCTGTCGAAGCACGGTGAAAGTTTTATTTAAGTCGTTTAGCGCACGTGTCGTTTGCGGAAAATCTTTTTGGTGGTTGTAGGGATGGCAGGAAGGTGGAGAAGAAAGAAAGAAAAAAAAGAAAGAAAAAGAAGAGTGTGATATTACGAACCGGTGTCGAGGGTAACAGGCGTGGCATGGGGGTAGGTGGCAAGGGTATGGGGGTTGGGATAGTAGGAAGGGATTCCCTTGTTCCCATTCGCTTTATTCGCCGTGAGATTCGTGCTAATATTTGAAATTGCGGTCGCGTATATGACGCTTCTTTCGGTGACATCTGGTTGGACTTATCCCGTGGTCCAACGTTTATTGCTTGAAAGAAAAGGTTGGTAATATTGTCACGTAATGAAGAAGCAGCAGAAACACCACATTGGTCGTCGGGAAAAGAAATCAAATTTCTCGTAATACTTCTATTTTTTCTTTTTCTTTTTCTCCCCTTCCTTCCTTTCTCTTCTCTCTGTTCAGATCTTAAAATCAAAGAAAACAAATCTCCTGTGACGTTATGGTGGGTCATAGGCGTTTGAATTACTTCAATTGTAAAAGTTTGAATGAAAATTTAGAGTTAATGAATTTTGAATATTAGGAGCTTATACTTTGAGATAAAAATGAGAAATTTTATATTGGAACATTGAGGAATATTATTGGGACGATTTGAACGAGACGTATTATTTCAGCATGGTAGTCAAAGTGTGTTAAACATAGTTTTTATTTAATTACATTCCCTGACCACGTGTATTACTGGTAGTACATGCAAATATATTTATTTAATACACTAAAAATATATAATTGTAATATAACAAATTAAATTCTGTAAAATATATTTCTACCAAAAGAACTCTGAGAGAGAGAGAGAGGTATTACACAAAATAGATTGATAATGTAATAAAATATTGTATGATAATAATATATCAAATCTTAAATGAAAATATCAAAGTATCTGAACGACAAGTCAACCAAAAATAGCTTTGCACAGGAACGTGTTAACAACGATTAGTTTTTGTTGACTTTTCGGAGAGTTGCATGCACCACGTGGATCAGAAATGTCACGACGGGATAGAACGTACTCGTACCGAAAGGTTTAAGGAACGAGAATTTACGAATGGAAGGAAGGAAGGATTGATTTTCTACCTTGGTACTTCTGATTCTGGTTTCTCTTAACGATCGACTGTCAAGTCGAAGACGTATGTCTCAACATCAGATAATGTGTCGTATTGCTCGAAGAATGTTTCGTATTTTCTCGTCGTTGTAGTCCTTGTAGTCGTTGTCATTGTCGCGTTATCGTTACCAGTAACGTCTTCATAATGTCGGATATCTACAAACAGAGAAAGAGAGAGAAAGAGAGAGAGAGAGAGACTGTCTGGATGTTCTGTGTTGTTACTTGGTTCGTTAACAGAAAGAAGTATCCGATTGAGGCGAGAATTTCAGAATGTCGATGGCGATACAGCTGTCAGAGTTTGCACTTCAGAGAAGAGAAGAAGCTTTCAGTGTCTTCCTATAAAGAAAGAAAGAAAGAAAGGAAGGAAGGAAGGAAGGAAGGAAGGAAGGAACAAGATCGTACGATGGATGAAAGAAGAAAAATAAGAAGAGTTAAGGAAGAGAAGAAGAAGAAGGAGTAAGAGGAAGAGAAGCTGCTGGTGGAGGAGGAGGAGAAGAAGAAGAAGAAGAAGAAGCCACGGATAAGATTGGACCCATCGAGCCATGTGGCAGGCGCAAACGGTGTGAGTAATGGCGTCGACCAATCGCTTCCAGCGTTAAACGCTTCTGCACTTCTTCATCTTTCTTTTCCCTTTTTATCTTTTTTTTACCTTTCTCTTTCTTTTCCTTCCTTGCTACACCATACAACACTTTGTTTATTACTTATTTTCAATATTTTTCTTACACATATATATGATTATTATTTTCAATTATTATTTAATTATTCTTGTTATTATTACCTAATGAACAGAAAACGTTAATATGACGTAGGATTTACGTAATTTTTCTAAAATGTTGCATTAATTATTGCAAAATGTACTCTACCTAAATCTTAAATACCCACTTTAGATACCAATTTTTTTAAAATTACGTAAATCGTACGTCATATTAACGTTTTGTGTTCAATGGGTATTTAAGGTGTAGAGTACATTTTGCAACCATTAATGCAACATTTTTTGGTCCATATATTGGGTTGGTGGAAAATAAATNGTTTGGGAAGAAGAAAAGGGGGAAGTGGAGGTGGAGGTTGAGGTGGAGGTGGAAGAGGTGGAGGAAAGAATATTGCGGTTTTCGTAGCGTGTACCATCGTAGGCACATAAACATATAACCAAGATTTCCCTGTGCTTGGTGAGGATAAACATAGCTCAGCGAACCAAGAGGGCCCTTCTTCTTCTTCTTCTTCTTGTTCTTCTTCTTCTTCTTCTTCTTCTTAGCCTCCTAAGGCTCGTAAAACTTTCGGATGGGCGTGGAATTGGTGAAGTACCGCAAATGGTAGTGCCGAGGCCGACTCCAATACGATTATTCCCTACCGATCGGATACGGCTTATTCCTCTTGGAAATCATTTCGGAAGCGTTAGTATCATTCTCTAAACTTCACCAATGCTACTAAAGGAAAGATTTTTTTTTTTAACTGAAAAGTATCGATAATTACATCCGCTTTCAAAGATACTCCTTCTTCTTCTTCTTCCCCTTCTCTTCCCCCAAATATCTTAACACATTGTCGATAAATTATTTTATATTTTTGTAATAATTATTAACACATTAAGAACTTTTGTACATTGCGAATAATAAATATGATTGGATCAACGCTTTAACGTAAAATTTAAGAGGGTCTCACGTAAATTCATGGGTTTTGTAAATAAAACAAATCCAGTTTATTTTTTCGATAAGCCAAATCAGTCAGAATCATGGAGAACACTCAACAACTGTTTTTGTTCAAGATAAAGTAGTACAACTCATGTTCTTACGAAGATACATGCTTCAAAATACGTTTTTCACAGGTTACTGAAATATTTACAAATGTATTATTAAATTCTTAAAAAAATGCTTTAAAAAATCTATCTCCTTAATTCTCATATAAAAAAATAGAAGAAATATCAATCAAGAAGTTGAATGAAATTATTAGATTGGTCTAGTATGAAATGAAGCAAATTTTCCATTCAATTACATACATTTGTTGCTTCATTTCATACTTGACAAGCTAATAATACATCCAAATAGTGAATTTTTTCAAACTCTTATATAATTTCTCATTTTATTTTTCTCGTTAGAGTAGTAAAAATAAAAACCAAGTAAAAAAAAAGAAATCAAAAAAAGAGGGGAAAAAAAGAAAACTGGTTCTCTAAGCTTTAAACGCGAAACGTTAACGGTTAACTATCTCGACACGATATTAACACGTTCTCCGTCGTTATTGATGCTACAGAAGAGTTCGCGCCTCTTGGTACACCTATACTATTAAAGCAAGCATCCACGCGCGGCCGACAATTATCGCCCGTCGCCGGAAGGCAACGTGTTCTCGATCATGGTCCACGAAAGGATCTTCCTCTCTCTCTTTCTCTGTTAACCTAACCCATGCTAAATATACACGCATTCAGCCGAGTCAGCCATTTTCATTGAACTAAAACCTAAACCCCCATGAACGGTTAAAAAAAAGTTATTAGAAAAATCTGTCCCAAAAATTCGTACCTTTTCTTCGAGGTCTTATAAAAAATCTTAGGATTGTGGTGTTTGATAGGATTGGACAATTTTCGGATTAGGGAGTGAGGATTATTTATAAAAAAATAAATATGTTAAAAGAATAAAGTTTTGCAGATTTGTATTATTCGTTCAATTCCAAGTATCTTCGACGTGAGAAAGAAAGAAAGAGAAAGAGAGAGAGAGAAATGGTTCGTAGCGAGAGCACTATATTACATCATTGGGCGGCCATTTTGGACCACCCAAGTCGCTGTCAGGGCATAAAAAATATGAAGTTCTTTTAGGGCCGCCTTTTTTCCGTGCCGACGACTCCGCTGGATCGCACCGTAACGCAGAAAGGCGGTGCAACGAACGAGGAAGGAAGACAGTTTGTTGAACGAGTAAGACAGAGAAAGAAAGCAAGGAAGAAAGAAAGAAAGAAAGAAAGAAGAGACTGAGGATGATCATGGGGAAGGAGAAGGAGAGAAAGATATAGCGTGGACGTATGAACGGGGGGTGGGGGTGGAGGGGGTGTAGAAGAGGAAAGGAGGGAGGATGCCTGATGAGAAAGGGAGAGAAGAGGGAGAAAACAGGAGAAGACTAAGTTGTGTACGGATCAGGAAAGAAAGAAAGAGAAGTTCAGAGAGAAAACCAAAGAGAATGAGTGAGAAAGGAAGGAAGGAAGGAAGGAAGGAAGGAAGGAAGGAAGGAACATAGGGCGAAGAAGCTGGCAAAGGGTGAAGAAGGTAAGTGGCCGCAGGCCCTTACTTGGGTGGAACGTAAAAGAAAGATGTAGTTATGTAGTTAAGCCGAGTTAGATCGTTTCGTCCGCCATCACCACGCTGAGCTTTTTAAGCTTTTATCCTACTCTCTTATTCTCTCATTCTCTCTCATTCTCTCTCATTCTCTCATTCTCTTATTCTCTCACACACTCATTGTCAGTAATTTTTTGTTTCCTCCTTTCTTTTTGTTTTTCATACTATTTTCGTTTAACACCATCACTACTACTACCACTACAACTACTAACACCATCATCATCAGGATTGGTAGACTATCATGAATTAGTTTCCATCCTGGTAGAATGATTTTTGCCAGCTCATCTTCTCCACCAACTTTTTTATTAGATTTCAAATTTAAACCACCATATTGTCTTCTACGATACGGTAACCCTTCTTTTCTTGAAAGGAGTAGTGTTGTTGTTTATTTTTGTCTTTTTGGAACGTTATGCTAAATGATTCTTATTTTGAAGAGTACATAAAGTCAAATGAAATGGAATATAACCAACGTGTGTCTGAGGTTGTTGGAGTAGGTAAAGTATAATGGTTTGGAAGGAAGATAGAGGGAAGATTGTATGAGAGAGAAGATTCATAGTTATTTGGATTGAGATCTTTGAAGTTAGAAGTTATAAGAAAGTTATTCTTATTGGTATTGATTTGTTTGGATGTATTATACTTGTATTCTTTTATTGTATAACTTATAATGTGTGTAGATATATGTTTATTTTATTTTATTTTTATAGGATAAACGTAGATTAGTACAAAGAATAATTATAAGAAATTAGGATGTGATAGAAAATAAAGATTATAATATACGTTGAAGATATTAAAATATATATTACAAAATTTAATAATATTATTGTTATAATAATATTGTTATAATATAATTAATAATATTATTGTCATAATAATATTTTTATAGTATAATTAATAATATTATTGTTATAATAATATTTTTATAGTATAATTAATAATATTATTGTTATAATAATATTGTTATAATATAATTAATAATATTATTGCCATAATAATATTTTTATAGTATAATTAATAATATTATTGTTATAATAATATTGTTATAATATAATTAATAATATTATTGTCATAATAATATTGTTATAATATAATTAATAATATTATCGTCATAATAATATTGTTATAATGTAATTAATAATATTATTGTCATAATAATATTGATATAATATAATTAATAATATTATTGTTATGTCAAGTATGAAATGGAGCAAATTTCAATTCAATTATATCCATTCTTTGCTCCAATTCATACTTGACAAGTCTAATATATCAGATCTACCAGAGAAAGTTTTGTCTGATTTTTGAATAAAACCAAATACAAATTACGGATAGGACTTTCCGGTAGACCTAATACCTTCCTGTATGGTAGAAGAGTTGTTACCAAATCAAAAGAAAGACAAATTACTTACAGTAGGATTTTTATTTCATCGAAGTTTCTGTGTAAAAATTGTTCTACGGATACACGGTTAAAGTATTTTCCAATACTCTTTGACACAAATACTTTGACGTGTTTCTATCTCCTCTGTTAGCACCGTGTTAAATAAATTCTTTAGTTTCTTTTTTTTTTTTATAGAAAGAGACGACATATAACTACCGATTTCGAAAGGACAAAATTCTTGTCTTCTTCGTGGTACGTTTCTACGTGTAGGTACCCCATACCACGTATCCGAAGATGGAAAAACGTGCGACTTTTAAACGAAGAAGAAGAAGAAGAAGAAGGTGGAGGTGGAGGAAAAAGAGATGGAAGATGTGGTAGTGGTGGTAGAGGGGTTTTGGTGGAAGAGGAAGAGAAAGAGGGATAATAAATGCGTTTCGTTAGAATCGCGGCGTGGTTTTAATGAGAACGAAAGGAACTTTAAATGGGATACCAATCGCGGATACTTAGGTGGTATAATACAAGCACGGAATCGGCGTAAGCTGGTTGGAAATGCCGCACCCTGCATGCCAATTTATTCCGACCTGGGTAAAAGGCCTTGAGGCTGATGGACGGTGTAAGCGCGAAGACGAACCTGATGGCGATGGTTGTTGGTTGCTGGTGGTGTTGGTCGTTGGTGATGGTGTTGGTGGTGGAACGTGGTGGTAGTACGATCAAGTCATTCCATTATCTGAATTGAGTGCTGCTCGTGGGTATCTGCAATCAGTTTTTACCCTTTTTTTTTTTCTCCCCTCTACCACCTCTTCCTCTTCTTCTTCTTCTTCTTCTTCTTTTGATCTTTTCTTTTCTTTTCTTGACTCTGCTTCTCGTATCTCGTCACGCCCTCGAGATCTCGACGAGATGAACGCGTACCTGAAGAAATCTCTCACTCTCTTTCTCTTTTATGTTGTTGTTGTTGTTGTTCTTATTCTTCTCATTCAATTCATCTTCTTACCTTTTCTCAACCGCAGATGACATCGTGGTAAAATATCCAAACGCACGAACGTACCGTTCAAATTTGGTTTTCTTTCTCTCTCTCTCTCTTTCTTTCTCTCTCTCTTTGAGAGAAGAGTTAGAGGGACTCTTCATTATCCGTTTTTAACGTTAACATGGCTATCATTTGTCAGGAAGATCCGACTCAGTGATACTTAACGCGAATTATAGAGATGATTATTTACCAAACGATTCAATCGAACAAATCGATTTGCTAAAAGATTGAGCGATTTTCTTCTTTAACCTTTACCATTATACTATCTTTTTATCTATTTTTACAATTACTATTCTTTATTTCAATAAATACTAATTAACTTTCTTCTTTTCTTCGAATATCAACGAACAGGAAATTATCTCGTCGAATCGAATAAACTTGAAACATACTTGGTTGTACATTTTTTTTATTTAGAACAACTACTACCGACGGATAAGAAACAGTTTCTTGTTGAAGAGGGATATTGGATAGATTAAAAAAAAAATTCAAAGAGAGAGAAAGAGAGAGAGAAAGAGAGAGAGAGAGAGAGGTTGTTGGGCTGACGCGAATTACGAACGTCATTAGATCCAATTTGAGATTAAAATATTGCCTGCTAATAAGAACGCTGTTCTGAGGTGCATGCACAACATGCATGCAGACGTTGAGAGAGACAGAATGAGAGAGAATGAGAGAGAATGAGAGAGATGGAGCGCCAATAATTGCATTATTATACTCGTCCCTTTTAGCGACGAAATTGGCCCCTCTTTACCACGAAGCCATCTTCTTCTTCTTTTTCTTCTTCTTCTCTTCTTCCTTCTTCTTCTTCTTCTTTAATTCTTTCTTTCTCTTGTTCGTATGTTAGTTCGCTTGCTCGCTCCAGAGAATCTCGCCCCTTTCGTGAGAAATTATGTTCCTTCGTGCCACTTTAAGAAGCCAATTATTTCGTTTTCTTTCTGTACGTTCGTAACCAACATGCGTGTACCTCTTTTTACCCCTTCATCACTTTTATTTATTTATTTATTTATTTATTTATTTCTTGTTCTATCAACATCTGATGCATTCTACTTCCTCCTTCCTATTTTTCATATTTCAATTCAAATTTTATTAATACGTGTATGGGTTTGAATAGTTTTTCATCTAACACACAGTGATGGTATTTGAAAATAAAAAATAGAACACAGAAGTAGACTTTTTTTTTCTTGTCGAGGTATGAAACTACTTTCCAATCAATCATTCTTTTATAATATTTCAGGGATTGTCAAAAAGGTTCATCAAACTTTATTGTAAATAAATTCGAAGTTATTTAAATGATCATTTCAATGAGATAAAATATTTATTGTAGATATGAGTTTCATTTTTTAAATCTTTAATTATATTTATCTTACAGATATTTTCTTCTAGATTTCAAATAACTAAGAAAGTTAATACTGTTTTGTAGGTTTCTATGTCAATTTATTAATATCAATTAAAACGTAGCAAATTAACTTTCTAGGTTTACCATAATACTCGTGTCAATTAACTATAATTTAATTTTTAATTATGTTTTCTTCTTACCATATACAATTAAGTTCTCTCTCTGTTTCTTTCTTTCTTTTTCTATTTTTATAGAAGATTATTCTTCAAGTCTATCGGTCAACTTTCTAAACGTTATTTTGATATCCCCCGTCAAGGATACTTAATGTGGTATGTTACGATAAGGATTATAACGAGGGAATGAAATGTTACACGTTACGCTGTTGTAAACACGATTTTCGCGATATTCAATGGCTTGTAAACACTTGGGATTGGTTAGAACTAGACTTGGACAGGACACGTGCTTCGTTCTAAGAGAACGAAGGGCTTGTTTTAATCGCTCGTATGAGAGCTCGTAATTGTCCGTAATTACGTGAGAGAAGTGAGAGAAGTGAGAGAGAAATACTAAATTACCATCTCACGTGTACGTGTGTGTGTGTGTATGTGTGTGTATAAAACCTCGAGAAGTTTCCCATTCGGTAAACACGCATTTAACTTTAGATGGTTAACGAGTCATGAGATTAGACCGTATTTTCCTTTACAACTCGTTAAATATTTTCCTTGCTTTCGTTTGCTCCTTTCTCTCAACCAATCAGATACGTTCGACGAATGAGAATATCCTGATTAACCGTTTAAAGTATTATCGGTATGAATGTATGTATGTATCTATGTGTATGGTAGATTCGTATGTATTATTAGTACCTCTGCATATATTCAGAGAGAGAATTCTTTTTTTTTTTTCTTAATTCCATTTTTGATTTTACCATTAAGAAAGTTCTTTTAAGGGGTGTGTTCTATTTCTATAGATTTTTTTCAAATGAATATAAAATCTATTCCGTTTATTCTCACGGTCTAAATTTCGATCCGATTTTGGTGATACGGTGTTCTCTGTTTGAAAGTTAGATGGACAATGTGTTTATTTTTATACGTTTTAGAGAACAAAAATAAGGTATTGGATTTTAAATGTGAATAAAAATCTGATTTATGTATTACAATTCTATGTTCTGTAATAATTGGGAAAATCCGATAAACATTAACGAATATTTTACTCTAGGTTTGTTAATTTTTATAGATACTCTTTTAAGTTCGAATTTTATCTTCACTTTTCGGTTCTTTAATCAAGCTATTATATATATAATAATATAATATAATAATATATATTTTAAATATATATATAGTATATATATAGTATATAGTATATAGTAGTATATACAGTATATTATATATACAGTATATTATATATACAGTATATTATATATACTATATTTACAGTATACTATATATATACTATATATAGTATACTATATATATACTATATATATACTATATACTATATATAGTATATATATAGTATACTATATATATATATATATTTCTTTATTATTATATATATATATATTGTCTGACCATATATAGGGCGTTTACTTATACTACTTGTCTGACCATATATGGGGCGTTTACTTATACTACTTGAAGTAGTACAAGTAAACGGCCTATATATGGTCAGACAAGTAGTATAAGTAAACGCCCCCATATATGGTCAGACAAGTAATATAAAATCAGGGTATGACCAGGCAAGTAGTATTAGGTTCATCAAGTATGAAATGAAACAAATTTCAATTCAATTATGTCTACTTTTTGCTCCATTGAAATGACAAGTCTTAACCCACCCGCTGTATTCTCCGGATATTACCCCTTCGGATTACCACCTGTTTCGATCAATGGCTCATGGTTTATCAGAGAAAAAATTAACATATTATGAGAATTGCCAAAATTGGATCGATTCATGGATTGCCTCCAAGGACGAAGAGTTTTTTCAAAGGGATATTCGACAGTTACCTGAAAAATGGGAAAAAGTAATGGCAAGCGATGGACAGTATTTTCAATAATATAATTTTTTACTTTCATTTCAAATAAATCGTTATTTTTTAATAAAAAAAAACGCTACGAATTAATACCAACACCTAATACATTTTTAAAACTAATTAATTTTAATAAAAACTCTACCAGAATC
Source organism: Mischocyttarus mexicanus (assembly GCA_023678845.1). Classification (NCBI taxonomy): domain Eukaryota; kingdom Metazoa; phylum Arthropoda; class Insecta; order Hymenoptera; family Vespidae; genus Mischocyttarus; species Mischocyttarus mexicanus. The sequence continues at coordinate 280,738 of JACGTP010000100.1, read as the reverse complement.
GAGATCAAAAATTCATATCAAAACTTTAACATAGATTCTTTGAAATGATTAAAATCAAGAGATAAAAGAAATGATTTCGATCGAGAAAAACCATCTAATACTTTAAAACTATCGTCATTAAGAGTTAAATACTTTAGACGTTGAAAAACATTTTCAAAGTTTCGTATTGACTTCTTCCTATCCTTCTTTCCTTCGTTTCTTTCTTTCTTTCAAGTTTGAAACTCGATCCAGGACCCACGATCTAATCTCCCAAGGATTTATCCTTTCCAGCCTCCTTTCGGCGCCATAATATCTACGGTGCAGCTGCTGGTGCTGCCGTTTCGGCGATCCTTTCTGGTAGGCGGCGACTTATCTCTACTTTACGAGCGACCACGTTCGACGCTTAACGTCGAATCCCACCGTTGAAACACCTAAGATAAAATGGTGGTCCAAGATGAGAGAGAGAACGTTGAGAAAAGGACGGTGGCCATTTTGGGTGTCTAATTAATCGAGGAAACGAAAAGAGGAAGAAGGGTTGCTGAACATGAGGAAGGAAAAGGTAGAGGAAAGGTGAGAGGGGTATTAAAAAAAAGGGAGGTTGATCAGAGAAGAACTGGGTGGGGGAATGGTGAGGGGGTCACGAAAAAACACACACGACAGTGGTCGTTGACTTCTAAATGTTTGCTCGTTTTCTTCTAATGTATTCGGATGCCTCCATATCCGATCGGTTTTAAACACCCAACGTTTAGAAATGTTTATGTCTCTTAAAAAAAGTGTGTATATGTGTGTGTGTGTGTGTGTGAGAGAGAGGTTGAAATTCTTCAGTTATTTCGAAATCATTCTCAAAGCATAGATCGTTACAATTATTTTGCTTATGTTTTTTCTCCAATATGCCAATTTTACGATGAATATAACCATAGCTATATTATTTTTTTTAGACTGGTATAAAGTTTGATATGGTGGGGAAGTGGGTATTTGGTTACAAAGATTGGAAAGTATGGTAAAGTTAATTTGGAGAATTATATTAAGTTACTGGATGGGTATTTGGTTGAATTAGTTTAAGTTTACTTTTTATTTTTGTGATTCATATAAATAAATATATAATAAATAATAATAATAATTAATAATAATTCATATATAAATATGAATATTAATTATCGTTTATTCTGATTACCCCAAATAATATTGTTTTTTAATTCATTGGTTTATTACGAATAAAACAATTAATATTTTTATATAATTGTTTGTATCATAATTAATGTATAATTATTTCTTATAAAAGAAAATTAATCTTAACTATAGAGAAATATAATATTTGTTATAAAATTTAATTAGTGTTTAAATTAATATCTTATTTATCCATGTAACATTTCTGATAGGAATTTAACGAGAGATACAAGTTGATATTAACAACGTGGTATCGGTAATGAACGATTTATTGATTATTATACTTGTTTGTGGTACTGTCAGATACCGAAGGTACCTCGTTATATCGAATTTTTCAAAGATATGACGTTTTATAAATACAGATTTTCAATGTGATTCTTAAAGATCGGCGAGTAACAGATTTCGAGTAAATACGTAGCCTCCAGGGGAAGAATATTTTCGTTGATCGAAGAAGACTTATAAAAATAAGAAAAAATAAATAAGAAGAGTAAGAGAAGTGTAAGAAGAGAATAAAGAAGAAGAAGAAAGTCTGGTTATATGTTGATTTATTGCATGCGCCTCGTTTTATCCTGCGAATGGTAATACCCATCTTATTATTATTATTATTATTATTATTATTATAGCATGAATTTATACGAAAGAGTGCGAAGTCGTATAGTTTCGCGTAACCGCGTCAAGAAGCAGCAACAATAACGACACTGACAATGATAACGCTGCCACAAGCAATAACAATAACAAGAAGCTTGACAATAAGATAGAAATAAAGAAAATCAAAGAGAAATGTAAAGAAAGGAAGAGAAGGTGGACAACTTGAGCATTTTTTACCTTTAAGGTTCGTTCTACGTCTCGGTGGTTAGGGTAGAAGATCGTAATCTGAATGGTTCTTGGTGTTCTCCATCGTGGCGAGTAGCCCACTGTAGATAGGAATCGGCTTGAACCACAGCATTCGTCCATATATGTACACACACACACACATACACACATGTATATATATAATTTAAGTACATATATATTAAAGTATATATACTTACATGCATATCTACATATATCAACACACAGAAAGGTAGCTGAGATACATACACACACACACACACACACATATATATGCACACGTATATTCGTGCATGCACGTAAGCCCTCACAAAGGTGCAATCCTCACTGGGGATATAGGATAACGTAGGGTCCCACTTAGCTACTAATGCTGTCGCTACTTCGCCCTTTTCCAAGCGTAAATTATGTCCTCGAGTAGGATCGTTCGTTTTGCCTCTACCGGCACACAACCACCATCACCACCATCACCACCACCACCATCACCACCATCATCGTTGTTGTTGTCGTTTGAACCACCATCGCTACTACCATCGTCGACCTCGTCCTCGTCGTCCCTGCCACCGTCCTTCGCGCCTACCAGAGAATTTAACACAGTCTCGAGCTAATCGGCTTCTCATAGCCGCCTATACGCGCCACTGAGCGCTTCCCTATTTGAAATCAAGTAAAATTACTAACAAGAGTCACACACACACACACACACACACGCGTAAAAAGAGAATTATTTTTTCATTTAACTCATTTGTTTCATTAGTTGTTTGAAGTTTAATTAAATTAGAGTTGTATTAAGAATTGTGAATATTTTTGTTATCGTAGTTGTACGAAGAATCTATAAACTATTAAATATTTTTTTTATTATAATTATTATGGGTTTTATTTTTATAAATGTACGATTGTTTTAAAAAAGATCCAGTTTGGATGTTACCAGTAGGATTGGAATAATTGTTAGAAAAATAAACTCTATTCAAATGGTTCATTGTTCTTCAGGTTTATATATTAGGTAGTTAAATATGAAATGGAGCAAATTCTTAATTCAATTGTGTGCATTTTTTGCTCCATTTCATACTTGACACAGCGTAATATTTATTCAATAGCATCCATCTAACTAATTTGTCATTTTTTCTATTATTATTATTATTCATAGTTGTGTGATTAATTTGTTAGGAAATGCAATAAAAATTAACAGTTAGAAAAAAAGATACGAATTTTTGTTTAAAAGTAATATTTAATATTTATTTTCTTTCTTTCTAGGGAATTATGTTTCATGAGAGAAAAGAAATGGGATAGGAAATAATGGTCAATGATGATTTGTGGGGTTTCTTTTGGAGACCACGTGTCATCTTCCATCGTTCAGATAATTTTCTATTCTACACTTTCTGTAGGCAAGAAGAAGAAGAAGAAGGAGAAGAAGGAGAAGATGGGAAAGAAGTTTTCGAAACTGCCAGGTGTCTAAGGGCTAAGTATCGTCGGCAGAACAGGTCTAGAGACTCCTTCTGTCGGCATTTTTAGGACAAAAAGAAACTTCTCATCTTCTTCTTCTTCTCCTTCTTCTCCTTCTTCTTGTTATTTTTTTTTTTATTCAAAAAAGAAATATTCTCGCAATAATGATTCTTATAGAATTAAATGGAAAACACTAGACGTCAAAATTGACTTTTGTTTCAACAAAAGTTTTAGGAAGATCGAATACACGGTTATTAAGGTTTTTTGGTTTGATTTAAATTTCAATTATAATTCATTTTCAGTAAGTAGTAAGATTTACGGATTCGTTTTATGAGAAATTTTTGATATTTATACGATGACTCGATGATATTCTTTTTCTAAAAAGGAATAACACATAAAAGAATTTTTCCAATAGTAAAGAAGAAATAGAACTAGAAGAAGAAGAAGAAGAAGAAGCAGAATAATAATCATCTTTTATCGAGGTGACAATAAAAATCTTTAAGAAAGGTGGATTAAACGTAAACGTTTAGGTCACACGTGGATATTTCAAATACATGTTAGTTTATTTTCGTTGTTGTTCATTGTTCAAATTCCCAGGGTGTCACCGATGTACAAATCAGATTTCATTGTACTCACAGCTGCTAAATAATACGATATTTCGTATTTACGGAAAACTTATAGAAATTCATGTGGATAAACGACGAGTCAAAACGAAACCGACGACGACAACGACAACGACGACTGGTACAACAAGAAAAAAGGACAATACAATTTGAAAATAAAAACGATCGAGTGGGCGGTAGCCTCGTGTTTTCGTTTGTCCGATGAACCGACCGGTTGATCATTGTCAATTTCAAAAGGACCCTATCGATTGGTCCCTTGACACTGAAAACTTAGCATCCCGCTGGTAGGACACGCGCGTAACACTGAATCAACTTTTAACTTTCCTTTTTAACTACCTGATTTTTTTCCTATTTCAAAAGTACCGACAATGTATTTTTGTCCTTTAACACGAAGATTTAATCAATATCATTCTTATATATATTTAATATTATTTTTTATATACCTTCATGGGGTGATAAAATAATTCTACAAAATGTGTTAATTTTTGCAATGAGTGGAAAAACAAATAAAGCTACGTGATTAACTGTGAGAGAAAAAACAAAAGGAAAGGATAAATTAAAAAATTGACAAATTAATAAATAACGTATCTTCTATTAATTCTATTATTTAATACTATGTGTGTGTGTATGTGACGAGAGTATTTAACACGAAGATCCAATCAATATCATTCTTATATACATTTAATATTATTTTTTATATACCTTCATGGGATAATAAAATAATTCTACAAAATGTGTTAATAAAACTACGCGATTAACTGTGAGAGAAAAAACAAAAGGAAAGGATAAATTATAAAATTGACAAATTAATAAATAACATATCTTCTATTAATTCTATTATTTAATACTCTGTGTGTGTATGTGATGAGGGTATTTAACACGAAGATCCAATCAATATTACATTTATTATTATTTTAATATTATTATTTTAATATTATTTTTTATATACCTTTATGGGATAATAAAATAATTCAACAAAATGTGTTAATTTTTGCTACGAATGGAAAAACAAATAAAGCTATGCACTAAATTAAAAAATTACCAAATAACTCATCTACTAATTCTATCATTGAATACTCCATGTGTCTATGTGACAAGAGTAATAACATCAAAACACGAAATACTATTACCACAACATCAACTTACCGTAACACGTGCACTAAGATCTCCGATTTACCACGCGATATAATTTACAAAGTCGTTTCGCGAACTCGTAGATTCTCTTTTTGTATTTTTTATCATCTCTTTCTTTTTTGAAAGGCGACGAAACGTGGGACGTAAAGCCGGTTTTCATCGAAATGGAACATAGGTATCAACGATGATCCTCGTGCGAGGCGCCAGCTGGTTCATATTGAAACAAACCCTCTTTCTCTTCTACTACCTCTACCTTTTCCTCCACCTCTTCCTCATCCTCTTCTTCTTCCTCCAATTCCTCTTCGTACCAACTCCACAAACAGCCCCCCCCCCCACCTATTTACCACCCCATCGAGCATCGACCCCCTCGTACTACGCCATAGCGACACGAAGAACCTAAATCATTTTCAGCCCCTCTCTGAACCCCTCTCTGAACCCCTCTCTGCATCAACGTACACTTCCTGTCTATACTAACTACCCTCGTACGTTCTTCAGGAGCCACACCCTGGCTAGCTCACAGACTCCACCTACTAAAAACATCTTTTCTTCACTGAAGATCCATCTCTCTCTTTTTCTTCTTTCTTTGTTTATTTCTTTTTTCTTTCCCCCATCGGCGATTCGATCTTCCATCTATAATTATCGTTTTACCTACCCATCCACCTAAGGTGTAGTCTAACTAAAGGATAATAACTCATCGATACTATCAGATTTTATTTATAATATATACCCTTTTTTTGTATGTTTTTTTTTTTTAAATACACCATCGAAGGATTTTACAGATGTAAAGTAATTGAAAAACCCAATAAGGGGATATAGGATGAAAGATGTCTTATTGGATAATATTGAAATATTTCTATACGTGGGGTCCCTTTCTCTCTCTCTCTACTGCAGTTTAATACATGATAATTAATATTGATTTAAGTATACGAATTATTACTTATTTATATTATAAAACTATCTAATTAAATCTTTAATTTCGTGATGAAATTTTCAAATAACACACACACACACACACACACACACATTAATCGGGTGTATACAATGTGTTGTAGCAAAAACCGGCAAACTTCAACGTACACTCCTATGTATATGTGTACATATTCGCATTAACATCTTGCTGACAGGAATAAGATTTTTTTTTTACCAAAAATCGTTTAATGCACTTAAAGAAGTGTTCATTTCAAAAATGAAAATCAAAGAATGATAACTATTAGGTCTACCGGAAAATTCTGTCCGTAATTTGTACATGGTTTTATTCCAAAATCGGACAGAACTTTCCGGTAGACCTAATATAATCGAATGATTGAACGAATGAGCTTAAACATGGTACCTCAATGACAATTTTGTATTGTAGATTCAGGTGATATTATTTTTTTAGTAATAAGAATTAATAGGAAAGAGATGGATGAATTATTTTGTCGAATATTTGGGATTTGGGTATTGAACATATTCTTCTTAACAATTTCTAGGACGTTGTTCGAAAATCGTATTATCGGAGAAGGAATAGAACAAACAGAGTTAACAACTGAATAAACATTTAAAATATCTATCAGAGATGATTATTTTCAATTAATTTTTACGTAATTTCATATTAATTCTCTCATTTTCTTACTTTTTCTTCCTTTACTTGTATTATATTACCTATTTGTTTATCTTCTAATTACATTTAATGAATTATTATTTCAAATTAACAATTACGATCTAGTCTCGTTGATCTCAATGAAGAAACACCAAAGAATGTGTTTTGTAAGGGTGGGAAGAAGATAAAGAAGAAGAGGAGGAGAAAGAGGAAGATAAAAAGTGGTGGTATTGGTGATGGTGATAATGGTGATGGTAGTGGTGATCGTGTTGGTGGAAAAAGGAGAGGAGGAGGGTGAAAAATAGAAATTAAGGGTCGGTGAGTTATCGCGGTTGCGTGAGAAGCGGTTCGAGATAAATCAAACCGCAGCTCCGACCGCAACGCCACCCTGAGTGGTGGATCACGAAGGCAAAAACCCCATAGCAAATCCCTCGGGATTAATAGTGCACTTCTCTCTTTTTCTTTTTCTCTTTCTCTCTTTGAACGTTCGAGCCCGTTGCTTTTGATTGGTCCAATTCCCTCGTACTGTGTGTACCAGCTGCGTTTATTTTTTGCTACTCTCCTCCTCCACCACCACCACCACTCTTCTTTTTTGCTTTCTGTTTTCCATTTTTCCTCTTCTTTAGCTTATATATCTTTCTTTCTTTCTAACATTTTTTTCTTTCAAAGAACCCTCCTCTCGTCAAATTGAAAATTGAACGATATTCAAACATCAGCTTATCCTCATCGTCACTGGCTACCGTTCCTTATGACTTTGCAAAAAACGAGTTACTTTCTACGAGAGAACCTGATTCATGATGTTACCCACCATATTTCCCTTCCTCTTTTCTTTTTTTAATTCAAACTCCACACTTTAGAGCAACCTCTCTTCCCTCTGTTAATATCAAATTTCTATTAGATTCTCTTACTTCATACACGTGTGTTTAACATTCTATTAGGTGTACAAATAAGTTTCCACCGTACAACAAAATATGGCTTTATGATTAAATTATGGTTAAAATTGTCTCATGTAAAACGTCATATCGTAGGGTTTGACATCTCTCGACAACATAATCTTGGTATATTAGTAATTTTGTATCGATAACAGATATTTTTTTTCGCTCGAAAGTATCGAATTTTGAGCCAAATAAGCACCATTTGCGGGAACGTTTGATTAAATTATTTAATTTAAAGAAATCTGCATCTGATGAGCATCGATTGCTTGTAGAGGCATATGTCGAGGCTTTTTTAAGTTAGAGAAGTTTTCATTAATGGTTTTTATAGTTCAAGAACAGAGACTGTGACGTTGAAGATAAAATACGTAACGGAAGGCTGAAAGTGTACGAATACGCAGAATTAGAAATATTATTGGTTGAAAATTCGTGCCAAACGCAAAAAAAACAGGCACTTATATTAAGACACTCAAATCATCAAATGCTTAATTTTTTAATATGAACGGCGGAAATTTATTTGTACACCTAATACATTTCTAAGAATACATTCGTTTTTAAAGTAAAAAAAATAATAAACTAAAATAATAACGAAAGAAAGGGTAGCTTATATTTTCTAAATCCATGGTATATCTTCAAAGTTACCACCTCCTGAGTCGAATAAGATTCATACCTGAATTATAATACTTTAGTGAGCGTTAACAACACAACGAACCAGTCAGCCAGGTCGCCGCATTCCGACGATTATTTCATTTCTTATTTTTTTTTCTTGTATTTATTATTATTCAGGTCCGTTCGTCGGGATCCTTCTACAACCGGTAGAAAATCTTGCTTAAAATGCTTAACGATTTGGTCAGCGTTTACATATATAACCTTAGTTAAGTAGAAACTATACACATACGCATACACATACACGTGTATATAAAAATACTAATATAAAGCTCGATGAGGGGCTCACAGGAAGGGGCCAGTGTTAAAGATATTCAGACTTGTCGGATAGAAAGACTAAATTCATGTTCCTTTTTCTCCAACTCGATTAATAAAACAGCTCCTTCGGAGATCTCTGTTTCAATATGGGAATAAAGAGATTTATGTTACGTATTTGGAGACTACATGTGTGTATCTGTGTGTGTGTCTATGTGTGGGAAAGAGAGAGGTAGGGGTTTAGGATGGAAACATTAAAAATTAAAAACAGGGTTTCATTCTTTCTTTCTATTTTATTTGATAGGTTACTATAAACGATTGAACATCTTATGAATATATATCTAAAGTTTCATATTATTTGATAAATACGTCCTCTCTAAAGTAACCTAAACTCTTTAACATATCTCTTAAATATATACAAGTTTAGAAAGATACGAGAGATACTGATCGGATTAGAACGAGTATATGAGATTTAAATTTTCGTTAAGTTGGAAATATTATCCGACAGGATATTAAAAAGAAAGCAACGTTCTATTTATATCAAAATTTTTGTAATATATTTTTCTTAAAGCTAATAAGAAAATATTCAATGTTCTTGGCTCATTAGGATAGTGAAACACAAGTTAAACTTGGCTATTAAATATTTGAATATAATCCAACAAGCATACTTGCAAACGAGTCAGGCATGAAGCCACTGAAAATGCTAAAATACAACCAACTTGTTGTACTATCTCTTTCTCTGTCTCTCTTTTTTTTTATATGCTTCTCTTTATTTATTTCTTTTTTACTTTCTTTCATCGTCGGTTATATACACCAAAGGTGTATGAGCAGTAAAGTAAATGAAACGCACCTTACGCATAGTCGTAAATCGTTACGCGGATCCCGACTTCGACTAAATTACGCCAAAGAATTATTTGTCTACCATGTTTTAACTGGAAATAATCATCAGCTATTCTACGTGTATATATTTATATGTATGTATGTATGTATGTATGTATGTGTATGTATATATGCAGGTATCATCAACATAAGACACGAAGATGCAACACCTGTCGGCTCCCGATTACGCAACTATTCGATTTCAGAACGTTATCGCGTTCACTTGTACGAGAACTTTATTGTAATCAATTTAAACGAATTAACTGCGATATGGGTGGGATGTGTGTTTCCAAAGAGAGAGAGAGAGAAAGAGAAAGAATTTCTAAAACAATAAATAATATAGTCGATTATTTAATGATTATATATCTCCCCGACGGACCTTGAAAAGTTATATATAAGTATATGTATTTTTGTTTTAAGTATTTGTATACATAACTACCCAGTTTAACACAAAATGTTAATATGTCATTTTTGAAAAGTGACGTAAATAATAATATAATATATAATATAATATATATAATAATATATATAATATATATAATAATATATATAATATAATATATATAATAATATATATAATATATATATAATATAATATATATAATAATATATATAATATATATATATAATATAATATATATATATATTAGGTTGTCAAGTATGAAATGGAGCAAAAAATGTACCTAATTGAATAGAAATTTGCTCAACCTAATATACATGTATGTATATAACCTTTTGCATAATCTAATATACATATATGTATTTTTGTTTCAAGTATCTGTGTATACATATATAATTGTGTATATGTATATATACAAATATATATTTGTATATATATTTGTAGTAGAGTTTCAATAAATTTCTAGATATTTTAAGTTAAATTCATTAAGATTGATAGAACACAACGATTAAAATCCACATTAGAGTTTATTTGCAATGAATTATATCTGTAACGTTTGAGTATATTACATGTAGGATTTACATGTATATATACATGTATATATACAGATAAGGAGATTGTTCGTTATTAAGAACAAGAAAATATAATAAAGCTTAAGACATCGTTAGTTAAATTTCTCTTTAAAGTGTAATCCAATACCAAAAGACTTAGTATACTTTGACGTCGTGTAATTCTCATAGACTAGGTTTAATTCCTCGTCGAACAACTTTTATCTTATTTATTTATTTCTTTCTTTGGTATATGTTATCCACGTCTTATTTAAGTCTTGTCCGCGGGAAAGAACCTTTTCAATGGATTCCCAAGCACACAACACTTATGCTCATCCAATGGGTGGTAGGAAAGACCGATAGTTGAAAACAAATAAACGAATAAGGATAAAAAGTATTCAAGGGAAGATAAAAGAGAAGAGAATGATGATGAAGAAGAAGAAGAAGAAGAAGAAGAAGAAGAAGAAGAAAGGGTAGGAGAAATAGGATGAGAGAGAGAATATGGTCTCGCCTGGTATTATGCGATCTGGGTTCTACGTCAGCGGAACACGAGCCAGTGGACAGAGGCCGGCCCATGTCCGCCATTATCTGATCCGTATGAGGTAAGTTAGTGGGCACGCTCGATGTCGTGAAAATATTGCCTCGATGTATGTACCACGAGACACGAATAACTATCCTGAAAAAAAAACCAACTTCTAATGGTTGTTTCTTATATTTTAGGAACTTTACTTTTTTTTTTTTATCAATTTTCTACAAATTATTTATACAAAGTATTCGGATATGTAATATTGAGTTGTAAGGAATATGACTAATACTGTATTTTTAATACAGTTATACATTTTTTTTGCATAAACACATTTTACGAACCCTATTTTGATATTTGTAACATTAAATTGTCATTTTTTTCGAGATAAATTCGTATTTATTATACACAAAAATATTAAACTTATTTAGCAATTTCAAATATATTTTTGTAATTAGATCTATGCAAATATTGACAATACATGATTGAATTAATCCAATACATTGAATAAAAATATCTTTACTTTCTTATAACAACGATAAATCCCTTTGATACAATAAAATTCTAAAATCTCAGAAACAAAGCTTATATTCATCAGATTTAGAACTCTTCATTGTCCTCGGTTTGTTCATGAACAAAAAGAAATTGATTTCTCTTACAAAATGAGGAAAAGACAAAACTCATGCTAGATTAAAAGAAATTAAAGTAAGAATAAAGATAGAGAATATATAAATAAATAAATAAATAAATAAAAAAGAAGAAAAAGAAGGAGGGTATTGTGCTTGGGGCCCTACTTCATCGAAACACGAGCGGGTAAAGAACAACAACAACAACAACAACAACAGGCCGGTTCCGTGTATCCGCCATTGTTTGGCCCATGTGAGGAGGCATGCGGCCATGTTTCCCCCGTGTACCGGGCGACCGGTAAAAAGAGGACGGAAGAAGGGGAGCAGGAGGTGTATGTCGGTGAGTTCGAAGCTCTTGTGGTATTGGTTGGTATAGGAAAAAGGTGGGGATACTCTCAGGGCCTTGTTGTTCGAGGAGTCCAGGAGGCAACAGGATCCTTCTTCTCATCTACGTATATGTAATTTGTGTGTACGTAAATCCACACACACACACTCACATACACAGACACACATACACACGTATGTGTTCATTTATTATAATACATTGAAAGTGAATATAACGCGTTGGAAGGTAAGGAAGACTGGTTTGGGTTGGCGAGTAATTATAATCCATAACGATCGGTCCATCAAATCTGATAGCTCGAAGAGGATCCCTTTTCTGAGGATCGCGTTGAGTGAAGAAGGAAAGAAATAAAGAAATAAAGAAAGAGAACCCATCTTTCACCTATACACTTATCTACGCTTGTTCTCCTCTTCTTTGAATGCTACAGCTAAATGAAGCTTTTACACACGCCGCTGGATTGAGTTTGTTATGGGATCAACACTTCCATCCTGCCGTCCTGGCAAACGCGTTAGGTTCTTCGCGAGGCTTTAGTATACTACCCGATTAAGCCCTGTCTTCTCAACTATCCTTATAATCGCTTCTTCCAGACTATACTCGACGAGCAAATAATAATAGGCCCACTATGCTCCTATTTTGCTTTCTTAACTCTCTTAATTTTTTACTTTCTATAATACTATATGTATAATACTATGTACTATATAGTACATATAGTACAATATATATATAGTATACTATATACTATATATATACTATATATATACTATATACTATATACTATATACTATATATATTGTATACTGTATATATAATATACTGTATATATAATATACTGTATATATAATATACTGTATATATAATATACTGTAGGTATATATAGTAATTATCACTCTTGCAGTGAAAACTATCCGAAATAATTATTCTTATTCTAAAATAAAAAGAAATATAATAAAATCCTCTTCTTCTGGGTTTATATAACATCGAAATGTTTTACATAGGATTGTAGTATACACATTGCCATAGTTGTATCCTTGCGATTCATGAATCGTAAAGCGTTACCTATACGTTATGTACGTCAATCCGTTAATGGGGAAAGGAGTTGTATTTATGGGTAGGAAGAGGGTGCCGACGACAGATGTTTCATCCCTTCTCCTTCCTCTTTTCCCTTCCCAAGACTCTGACGAGGATAATTGAGTATTGTAAGGCGACAAGAAAATCAAATTTCGTTCCTGTGTATATACAGTGGTGTGTGGTTGTATCTTCTCCCTCGAACTACATCTTTCTCTTTTCTCTTTTCTTTTTCCTATCTTTTCTATCTCTTTTTTTTTTCGTTCATGGGGCGTTCACAATTTACTTCTGCGATTTTACACACACACACACACACACATATTTGTATATATACAGACACCGTATACATATTTATAAATACGTACAAGGATCATCCTATCCCCCTTTTGTAGGTCCATTGGGAAACATTCGTCATCTCATTCTTAACAGATGGAACGAGACCCATTTGTGACGTTTAGCGAGGCGAATGGACTTCGGTTTAGTAAAGACAGATGTATTCTCATTGGTCTATCGCTAAATCGTACAGTTTCCTTTTTTTATTCTCCCCCTCTCCTCTTTTCTTACCTAACATTCAAAGGGGGGAGGTTCGTGTTAGGATAAATCTAATGGATGGTTAGGATTAAAACGAACGACGGTGTATGGGACAAATCAGTAAAGTGTTTTATCTTATTGCAATGGAATTTGAAAATGGAGGTTTGTTTTTCTGAAATGATTTTAATCTGATTTTTACATTGAATTATTCAGTGTTTTTATATCTTTCATTTATATGTTTATACTTTGTTTATATCAGAAATAGTATTTAATCGTAGGAAAAAGTATTGAACGGATTTGGAGAAGATAATTGAATAAATTAATTATTAAAAAATTGATTATTTTTTGTTATATTTGTATAAGAAAAATTTTGTAAGAGAAAGAGAGAGAGAGGAGAGGTTACGAGTTAGTTGAAAAATGGAATGTAATTCAACTCGTAGTCAATCGTTTAATAATGATTTTAATGGAAGTATCGAATTAGGAAAGATTCAATAAAATTTCTTACAAAATGTAAGAAGTTCGTGAACATCGTAATAAGTTTTATACTGTATAGTATGGTAGTTATGGTAGTTTTATATTGTATGGTTGAAAACTCTCGCGTGAAAGGGTTTTTAAAAGGCTATTTCAACGCACTTCCGCGTAGTCTAATCAAGCCGCTCTTGATTATGAGCTGGTGCGTTATTACGTGAAAAGGGCACTTTGACTTTCCTCTGATATGCCGATAAAAAATATCATGTGCTTCGTGCAAGTTCGCGAAGATCAGGGAACGAGCAATCTGGCAAGCAACCAAGCAAGCAACCAACCAAGCAAGCAACCAACCAGGCAGTTAGGCCTCTTGCATTAACGTACCTCTCATTTTACTTTTATTTTCATTGTCGAGTCGTTAACAACCTTGATTTTAATGCACTATACTTATTTATATACTGGCTTTATTTTGTATAATAAAAATACTTTAATATTTTATTCCAAAGATTACATTTTTCAACAAACAAATATTCAATATATTTTAGTAATTTTTAATTCTTACTTTTCTTCCTTTTTTTTCTTCAGACTAGAAATTAAAATATTCTTTGAATATATTTAATATAATTTTAGTACGATGTACCAGTATAATACTTGGATAAATTTTGTATAATAAATATCGATCAATATTAAAATATTCGTAAACTAATTTTCTTTCATTTACAAGTTAACGAAAAAGACAAAAAAACAATCTTCCTCGAGTTAATAAAATAATTATAAATCATTTATAATTCGATTGAACAACAACAAAATATTCATCAATTAATTTCCTTAGGTGTTGGTACGTCGTTCAATTTCGTGGTTAATTCGTTCGTTAACATTCCAATTGAATAAAAAGTATCATATATCGTTATTCTCCTGTTTAATATCGTGACTCGATGATTTAATATTATCTTAGGATAATAAATTAGTTGTTTTATTTTTCAATGTGATTGGGTGCACACTGTTTCGTTTACACCGGTCTGTACGTTGTCGAAAATTCAACTCTCTCTCTCTCTCTTTCTCTCTCTTCTTACACAGATACGGAAATAGACAGACAGACAGATAGACAGACAGGAAAGATATATTTTATATAAAATTTCGTTTCATATATACCAAGCAGTTGTTACCAAGTTAACGTGACCATTCGCCATTATGCGAAACTTGGTTTGCAACACCAGTTACCACGCGATCTCTGTCACCTAATAATGCTCCTCCTAATCGGCTGATAAGGAAACTCACGCAAGTGTCTTTGCATAAATAAAGTCAGGATCTACTAAAGTAAATCGGCTTCCTGCTTCGTGGAGGAAATGGCTGACCCATGAGAGAAAATGAGAGGGAGTTAGGCACGTTATAAACTTATAAGTCACATTAACTGATCCTTTTTAAATGAATACAAAGGATTTCAGGTTCAATTCATAAAAAAAAGAAACAAAATCTAAGAAATTAACAAATGAAGTAAAGTAAGAATAAGAAGTAACAGAAAATGATTAAAAAATTATTAACAAATTGATATCTTTGATTCTTGATTTGTTACTTTTTCAATAAAACATTGAACGTGTATTTCGTAACGTGTCGAGATTAAGATTAGAGATTTAAAAAGTAGACAAAAATAGAATTGCAAGAGATTAATAAATGTAATGAATAAGAAGAAATAAGAGAAAATTATGAAAAAAATTATTAACAATCGATGATTCCTGATTTGTTTTCTAATAAATCATTAAACGTAGTTTGTAATGTGTCGAGATTTAAGATTGGAGATCGGAAAAGCAGAAAGTGTGCAGAGCCGTCGGCAACTTGAATGAACGTTAGGAGAATTTTCACGTTTGAAGATTGAACGAAAGAAGAGAGAGAGATACATAGATAAATAGAAAGAGAGTGAAAGAGAGAAAAAGAGAGTAATGTTAGTCCAGTGACTCGGCAAGAAGAAAAAAAAAAAAAGAACCTTGCTTCGAGTAGGTGCTTCACTTGTACACGTTTTTTCATCTTCTCTTTTCATAATGATTTCTTTCTCTGTTTCATCTCTGGTTTTCTTAAAGAAAAATACCATAGAAGAACGATATCTACCTGAAACCTACTAAAGGTTGTTATACACCACCAGAGAACGCACGATGATGCATCGCAGGGCGTGACTGCTTGGACCGAGAGGATTTCGTAGCCGGGATTGTGTTTTGACGTGTTTTGACAAACGGGCGCCATTATACGACCAAGAGAAACCCGACGGCGCTTTGAGTGGTGGTTATCCGGACCGATCCTGTATTCTCCAACCTTCCAACCTTCCAACCTCCTCCATCACCCCTCAACCATCACCCACCTTCCTCGTGCGACCTAGGTGGCCGCTTTTTTATAACCAAAAAAAAAGAATAGACCAAATGAAAGTGATCTCCCTACCTTTCTAGTCGGATAAATAGTTTTAGGGTATAGAGGTGTTATGATATTTACGAATCCACAGTAGTCCACACTTAGCTTTTATTCTTTTGTCCATTTTCCGACTTTTAACTTACCGTTTGCGTACCTTTATATATATATATACATGTATATATTCAATAGGATTTAAACATGATAGATATTTTCTAGAAACCGATATGTTTTATCTGACCTCATAATCTTTCTTAAATAAATTGTTTCTGTAGGTATATTAGACTTGTCAAGCATGAAATGAAGCAAATCTTCAATTCAATTACATGCATTTTTTGCTCCATTTCATAATCGTTTCTATAAGTATATGAAATGGAGCAAAAAATGCATCTAATTCAATTGAAATTTGCTTCATTTCATACTTGACTGCCTAATATCTACCGTTTTGTGTCGTTAAAATTAATTTGTCGAATTATTAGCAGAGTTTTATCTTATAGATAAGACAATTTATTAGAATAAGATACCAATCCTAGTATTATTATATTGAAATTGTAAAGTTTAATATTTATTATTTTGTTCAGTTGTTTTCTTCTTTTTTTCATTCCTGAAAAACGACTCATTCTCCAGCTGTCTCGTAGTGTTTTATTGACGAACAGGATTTTCTTTTCATCGAGCTTCCGGCTTTTTCTTTTCCTAACGCAAATACCCGAGAGAAAAAATCTTGACTGGGTTTTAGGATAGTCGAACAGCTTGCTAATGGGTTTGAGCTAAGATGTACGCGCGTGTCATCCTGGATAGAAATGGAAATAATGGTAGACTGTCCTTGATGTATGTTAGTCTCTCCTACTTTTTATTTTCGTCCTTATTATTCGTCCTTAGTCCTACACCCTACATACCTTTTTTATTCCTACCAACGTTGGAAGAAGAAGAAGAAGAGGGAGGAACACCAGACACAGCTGTTATTTTCCCACTCGACTTGTTTCCGTAAGTTTTGATATCCTTCTTCCTTATTCTTCTTCTTCTTCCTGTTACTTTTCATGTCCTTTAAGCTTTTAGAGTCCTATCGGTGCTGCTATCTTCTGGTAGGATCGAGAATTCAATAATTTCCAGAGAGAAAGAGAATCTATGGTGAACTTCATCTTTGAGTTTTGAAACTCACACACACACACACTTGGTTCTTTTTTATTTTTATTTATACACATTGAAAAAATGTATAAATATTAAATGACAATCAATATTTTTTGTAGTTACATCTACGATTAATTATTGGATGAAGTTTTGATTAGATTTTCAGATTCTTTTAGGGATTTTGATTTAATAGAATCGATATAGTGCATTTATAAATGACAAAATATTATTCAAAAGAGTTAAATTTAATATCGAATGATAATATTTATTTTAAAATATATTATTGTTAGATTAGATTACAACGATCATGCGACTTGACACGAGTTTTATTTTGCGATTTTAATTTACGTGTGTTGAATAAAACGGTGGCTGGGTATTTTGAAATATGAAAATTAGTAGAAAAACATATCGAAGAAGTATCTATTATAATTTATTATCAAATTACATTGTACTATTTTTTTAATACAATATTTAATAGTTGGGATATTGAATTTTAATTTAAATTATGTTAAAACTAAAAAGAAATATTGAGTATTTTTTGATAATAGATACTTTAAAATATCTATAAATCATTATTAGATAAGATAGTGTAATAATTATTGATATAAAATATGAGATTAATTTCAATATTTAATTAACGTATGTTAAAATAAAACTGAATAATATAAATGAAAAATAAGTGAACGTATCTCAGATTGGTAAAGTTGGGGGATAATTAAAAAGAAAAACAATCCGAGGTAATGAATTATATGATTAAATTATATAATCTTGGTGTATATATTTGGGATTGATTTTTCTAATCAGGATTTAGAATGATTTGGCATCACGATGACTGGCAGACTGCCGTTCTATGGGCGTAACCAAACAGCTAATCATTTAGAGCGTACGCCCTTGTGCTAGTAATGAATACGTATTACCAAGCCGGAGGGGTAAAATGCTGATCGTGCGAATACGTTATGGACGTTCAAAGTGAGAAAAAGAGAGAAAGAGAAAGAGAGAGAGAGAGAGTGTACTAATGAGATGATTCGATCGATCGTAAATTGGTGGCATCGAATATGAAATTAGTGAATCATCCATAACACCAAATTCCCAAGTTTAAAAACCATCGATTAACAATGGTATCTTACAATATTTAAACAAACAAACAAAAATCGGAGACAGTTGTGAGGATTACCGACAAATTGAAAACTTCAAACTGATTATTTGTAATATTAAAAATTACAATTAAATACGTCAACGTATTGCATATGTGTGTGTGTGTGTGTGTGTGTTTTATTTGAAAATTTAGATAATTTATACAAAAGAAGGTTCGTACAATAATTCAATACATACAGTTTTTGACCAAAAAACTGACACATAAATCATTGAATTTTCAAATAACACACACATACAACCGTGTTTGTGTAGAACACATAAGATTTTTCTATACCAAAAATCATCTAACGTGGCTAAAGTTTTCATTTCAATAAATTCTACTTCAAACTTATACTTCAAACTGTATTTAGAACTTTTCAAACTGATTATTTGTAATATTAAAAATCTACAATTAAATACGCCAACGTATTGTATATACCAAAATTGTATAAGTGTGTGTGTGTTTTATTTGAAAGTTTAGATAATTTATACAAAAGAAGGTTCCTACAATAATTCAATACATTCTTACATTTTTTCAGATAACACTTGCAAAGAGGTTTTTGACCAAAAGAACGACACATACTTTCTTTTATATAAATTATTGATTGACACACACACATACAATCGTGATTATACAATATGTTTGTGTAAAACACATAAGATTTTTCTGTATTAAAAATCATCTAACACGCTTATACCTTCTTTTGTATAAATCATTAAACTTTCAAATAACCCACACACATACAATCATGAATATACAATGTATTTGTGTAAACCACATAAGATTTTTCTATACCAAAAATCACCTAACGCCGCTAAAGTTTTCATTTCAATAAATTACAACAAATAATGTACCATTAAGAAAGAAATTGATTATCAAAGAAGACTAANCTATGATATTCAAATAATTTCAATATCGTTTTAGTATATTTTCATTTTGGTCAAACATAACGTTAGAAGTATAATAAAAGTATAGGTAGCCCTCCTACAACAAGGTATCTTATAACACGGTTTAACTCTAACACGATTTGTTAATTGCAAGAACCCTACTACAACACGGTATCTTATAACACGGTTTCACTCTAACGTGATAAGAAGATTGTTAAAACCTTTGTAAAGCACTGTACAAGTAACCCTCGGCCTTTGATCTTATCCGACATGTCATTGCAACAAATATCATTTTATTTTATTTATATATTTTTATTTATATACATTTTTATAATATTCTTTGGTTAATAGTGTCTTCTTTGTAAATATTATTATAAATAAATAAATATATATACATTTTCTATGATATTCAAATAATTTCAATATCGTTTTAGTATATTTTCATTTTGGTCAAACATAACGTTAGAAGTATAATAAAAGTATAGGTAGCCCTCCTACAACAAGGTATCTTATAACACGGTTTAACTCTAACACGATTTGTTAATTGCAAGAACCCTACTACAACACGGTATCTTATAACACGGTTTCACTCTAACGTGATAAGAAGATTGTTAAAACCTTTCTACAGCACTGTACAAGTAGCCCTCCTACAACACGGCATCTTATAACATGGAATTTTCTAGGAATTTATCTACCGTGTTAGAGGAGGGTTACCTGTATTGAATCAATTTCACGTTTGTACAAATTCATTAATATACGAGTTAGTCTAAAGTTTCTTTTCTGGTGAACTCTTCCTACACCATTCTGTCTAATCAGTTAATTATTCATCATTAATTATTCATCAGTTAATATAATTTTTAATTATTAGTTTAACTTTATAATTAAAATGTTTTCTAGTTTAAATAACCCTAATCTATCCGTCGGAACGGATATCAATTATTACACAAATTTCAAATTCCTTTACCACCAATTTACAACTTCCATACCAATAATAATAATAATAATAATAATAATAATAAACAATATAAATTAACATACACTTACACACTTTAAAAACGACACACACACTTTATCGTGTAAATATTATAAATTGTATAAAAATTAAACACACATATACACAGACACACCAAATAACTGTCTCACGGTTTAACATAAAACGAGATTCCTGATGTTTGAAGAAAAATAATAGGAAAAAAAAGCACACGAAGATGACAGAACCGTAGTGGGGTGAGGGTGAGGGTGAGGTTTCGAGAATGTATTCACACGTGGCAAAAGAGGGAATAGAAAATTAGAATTAGAAGATAGAATGTACCTTTCAGTTTGACTGGGTAGCCTGTTTTGCACCTGAATGATCTAATTTTCAAATACGACAACGATCCTCGAAAAGATGCGTTTAGCGAGTCGTGGACGATCCCATTTCACGCTTTTTTTACTTTCCCGAAGGGAAACACCATAGAAAACATTTCTTACCTTTTTTTTTTATAATTCAATAGAAAATATTCGCTCTTGAGATTTCTTTTTTTCATTCTCAATCCTCCTTGACTTTTTCATATTTTTTTTTTTCTTACATTTCTTTTCAACACACACACACACACACACACACACAACATTTTTCTCTCTCTATTTTTATATTTTATTCTACATTATAGTCAATTCCTTACACGACGCGTGTAATTTTCTAAAGACGAATACTTGGAACATGAACGATTCGTTCGAATAGATTCGACTTTATTCGAATTTCTTCCTCCCTGTTATTGATTCGATTTATTTTTATTGTTAAAACCGCATAAGATCTAGCTTTGGTTATTTTAGAATGAATATGAAGATTATCTGCGATTCCTTGAAATTGGCAAAAGGATAATCGATTTTTTATCGTCAAATGTTCCAGTGTATGGGAACATTGGAAAACATTCCTTCAAATTTCATTTGTCCTATTTCAAATTTCTTCTTATTTCGTCTCCTATTTAAATTTATTCTCTCAGATTTATTTGAGATTAAAATGATCATAGATTATAAATGAGACAACATTGATAAATTGTGCAATAGATTGTCAGGATATTTGAACGATTGGATTAGAAAATGCAAACGAATTTGGTATAAAAATAAACAGACTGAGGTTGGTTTAATAAAATATACATTTGATTTCATTTATAATTTATTAAATATTTAAATTTCATTTATATTTCTAATGAAAATATATCTGAGAAGCACGAAGACGGTAAGATAATATTAATTGCAAGATGTACGACATCGGTAATTGATCCTGGTTTGAAAATTGGAACAAAAACTATATTAACCGTACGTGAACCGGCAATTATGAGATTGCCATTAATTGATTATAGCAACACTGATGACGACAACTGTAGTTCTTGGGAAAGTGAAACATCTTGGAGTAATTAAAACATATTATTAATCATTTGAAGGTGATTATCTCTAATGAATGATATTTCCAATTAAACTAAAACAAGAAAACAAGACATCAGCTACAAATAGAATATATATACAGGTAACCCTCCTCTAACACGGTAGATAGGTTCCTAGAAAATTCCGTGTTGTATAAGACCCAGAGCTAATACAAAAAGGGTAGAAGAACAGTGCTGTACAAATCAACTTTAAGCAATTTTCTTATTGTGTTAAAGCGAAACCGTGTTGTAGGAGACCTGTATATATATTAAATAATATATGGAATATATTCTAATATGTAGAAATATTAAAATAATAAAATAACATGTAGAAAAAGTAATGTCCAATTTTGTTTATCACAATTCAATGGAAGAATCTGACAATATTTTCTCCACCAATGTGTTATTAGATTGTCAAGTATGAAATTGAGTACAAAATACACATAATTGAATTGAATATAATATATTCAATAATATATATATTAATAATTTATATATACAGTGTTGTAAATTAGTATTAAATTTGTAGTAATAGTAAAAAAATGTGGAGTTATAGTAACGTGCAGTAAAATTTGTTATATTATATATATGTAAGTATTAACAAGATGAAAGAACAAGATATCTCGTTGGTAGTTACTGGAGGATGAGAAGGAGGATGATGGTTGAGGGGGTAAGAGTAATAAAAAGAATCTTCTTTGGTAATAGGAGTTGATCCGTTTAAGGATGTTATACTAGAAAAAGAATGTGAAAAGGGAGGAATAAAATGAATAGGTTCAATATAATCGATCCACTCCCTAATAAAGAGCCATCTGACGATCGTACAGGAAAGACTTACAGGGTAAGAAGAAGAAGAAGAAGAAGAAGAAAAGAAGAAGAAGAAGAAGAAGAAGTAGTAGAAGAAGAAGAAGAAGAAGGATTTTACGAGAACGTCAGATTCACGGTAGCTTGTCTGTTACCAATGGAAAAGAAACAGGACACAAAGAGTTTGTGTCGAACCAAGTAGAAGGACGTTGTAGTAGAAGAAGAAGAAGAAGAAGAAGAAGAAGGATAAGAAGAAGGATAAGAAGAAAAGATCGTGAGGATTCGATAGGAAAGTAGCCACGAGCTCGCACGAATCCCAGCGCGATCTTGCTCGCGATCTGTCCAACGTATTTGTGGAAACAAAGAACCCTAACCAAGAGGGGAACAGAATGATAGGAAGAAAAAGAGGAATAAAGGAAGAGGAGGAGAAGGAGGAGGAGGAGGATGAAGAGAATGGTTGGGTATCTCAGTGTGCAATGCACTTTGTGGGATGTATGTTCGATCGAATGTGGTATCGAGTCGTCCTCGTTCGTCAATGGTTGCAATGTTACAAGTCTTGCTCCACAAATCGAAGGATTAGTTTATCCTTTATGTTTCTAGAGAGTTAAAAGGATTTATTATACTTGCTTTTTTCTGTTTATTTTTTATTTACGATCAAAAGATATATTTTTGAATCTTTATTTTGTATTATTTGTTGAATTTTTATCATTGTATTTTATTTTCTAATTGGGTAAAGTTAAAATATAAAATTTAAATTTAATATGATTTTTGTTATTGTATTTTTTTATAAATAGGAGTTAGGGTATTGGGTTGTTGAGTAATGAGTATTTAGATTGATGGTGGTTTATTTTTTCTGGGATTTTTAATACGAATTATATTAGTTTTGTATAATCGAATATTGAAATGTTAAAATGTTGTTACTTTTTTGTATTAAATTAATATCGTGTTATTTAATTTCCTCGATATATTTAACTTATTGTTATAACATTTAAAAAGAAAAATTATTAATATGGAAGATAAATTACTTATTTATTTTTAATTCAGTCATTTACTTAGCATTTAAATACAATTACATTTAATCAAATAATTAATTTCATGAATCTACTTACCCATCTACGTTAATTCTGAATAAGGAAGTTTATTATTTCCTTGAAACATGGAATAACACGATGATGATCTTTTTTTTTAATGGTGTCAGAGTTATTCGCTTTAAAAAACAATGTTGCGTGAGCGTGGTACGTTTTTACGCATCGTTGACGAGCATAAACCGTGTAACGTTTCTTAACGAGGTGTTTTTCGCGATCAACGCGTAGATCGGAATATAAATGAAGAGAGTTTATTATTATATTAATCGAATAAATATACGATGCCCGTATACACTTTAGATCATAAAAGCAAGTAGATAGATCGGTATCGGTAAGATCGAAAGGGAGGTGCTTACAACGTGGTAGATACGAGAGAAATAAAGTCAAGTTACAACGATCTCTTTTTGAAAATTACTGATATTTCATGTTTATTTATATCTTTTCTATCTTCGTATCGATTCTTCGATAAATTTTCTATAAACAGTAAACAAATATCTGCGATATTGAATATAAACACACTGTTAACCTTTTAATCAGTTTTAATCAAAATTTTGTTTATGTCAATGTGAGATGGAAAAAATTCGAAGGAAAGTTAAGGGCTAAGGGTTTTCGAGTGTTTTTAAGTACACATGCAACGATAATTTATTATACGAAAAATACTGTTGGATAAGAACGAAGTATTAAGAAGTTAGTAATCGTTTATTCACCGAGTAAAGAATGTTTCTTATTTGTATTTTTTTGTTTATTAGAATATATTGTATTTTCATTGAAATAATCTTTTTTTCTTCACGAATAATCTATTATTAACACCGGTATTCCTTCTTTTCGATAGGCAGATATTTGTAGAAAGATTCATGAGAAGAAAGGAATCTTACATCAATGTGGTTTAAAAGATCGAGAATATTATTAGGAATGTACAATATGTGATAATAATTATGCTCATAATTACGAATGTTTTCTAAATGATATATTTTTTGTTTCGAGATATTTAATGAATTGTATTTGAATATTAAATGACTTCCATATGATATTAAAATTACAACTACCATCTAAATGATTGGTTTTTGACAATATCGTCAAGAATACATCGAATGAATTTAAAATAATGTGGTATGAAATGACTGATAAATTAATTGTTTTTTATATTTGTCCTAAACCATTTTCATAATTATCATCTCAATCGAGATCATCGTTAAATAATCTTTATTTTTAATTTTATTTTTAATTGGAGTGACACTTTCTCTGTTAATTGTAAAATCAGAAATAAAAATAAAGTCGATTAAGAAGCTAGCCAGCTAGGCTACGAATAAAGCTGTCTTTCTTTTACATGATTCAGAAAAAAAAAGAAAAAAAAATAAGAAAGAATAGGGAGAGAAAAGTTACACTCATCGTAAGAAGCTTGTCGGCAAATTTAGGACGTCGATAAAACTCTCTCTTGGGATTTGAGTGAAAGCGCGGAAAAATAAAGCTGTCAGCTCTCCGTATTCGTCCAATCTTCTTTCTCTCTCTCTCTTTCTCTCTCTCTCTTCTCTTTCTCTTTCCTTTTCAGTCTTTCTTTCTTCCTCTTTGATGTTTTTTTTTCTTTCTTTTTACTTCTTGTCATTTGACGACTGGGATAAAATAAAAAAAGTGACGGCAAGTTGTGACTTGCTTTACGTGGGTGTTAAGTAGACTCACACACACACACACATACACACATATATATATATATTTACGTATCCTTATGTGCATGTTAATATATCAATCCTAGGAATAGGCTATTCACATAAGCGAATCGACTTTTATCGTTTTATAAAAAGATCTAAACTATCTTCATTTTAATACACTTCTCGTATATCTTTTAAAAAATTGCAAATAAAAAAAGGATATAATTCTGATAAAAAGAAATAATCTAGAAACACGTAATTCAATCCAAATTTACAATATAATTATTATCGTCATTGTCATAACTATCGAAATAATTTCATTACACGTAAAACCGTCTTACATATTCATACCTATTTTTTATTTAACCTCTTATTAAATTCTATAATACTCCTATTACATATTAAAAGATATATTTATTTAAATCTCAATGAAGAATAATCAATTTTTAGATTTTAACAAACAACATAACTGTATTTGATTAATAAGAAAAAGTTAAAGATTTGATAAATAAAAATGCATAATATTAATCGATCTATGTAACTTATCTATGTAATATAAGTAAACGTAAATAATTGGTGTACGGGAGAGGGGGAGAAAGGGGGAGAGAGGGTATCGATAAAATCGGTGATGGTCGGTCAAGTGCATCGAGACGTTAGAAAGAATGGTCGGACGTGTAACGTGCTTGAAGTCGGCTTGGTAAAAGGAGTTAATAACGAGCTCGAACGTACACGCTGCTGATTGCTGTTGATTGAAATACACCGCTATAACTTAATATCTCGCCCTCTCCCCCACCTTCTTCTTCTTCTTCTTCTTCTTCTTCTTCTCAAGCTACCCTTTCCTTCCCTCAAC
The DNA here is from genome assembly GCA_023678845.1 of Mischocyttarus mexicanus. Taxonomy (NCBI): domain Eukaryota; kingdom Metazoa; phylum Arthropoda; class Insecta; order Hymenoptera; family Vespidae; genus Mischocyttarus; species Mischocyttarus mexicanus. The sequence goes on along the minus strand of JACGTP010000100.1, from coordinate 254,427 downwards.
CGCACTCTGAGAGTGGAATTTCTCTTGCTCGAAGAATATGCACGATTGATTTAAAATCAATTGAACGATATTCACACATACACGTAGGTGAAAACACGTGATGTCATCTACATGTATATGTATTGAAGTATATAAATGAGTACACAAATAGGAAAGATAAGTAAATTATGATACACTATTGATGAAAAGTTATTGATGAAAGATCATTTATGGAATTATTCATATCTTTTTTCTTATGATTCCCATAATAAACCTATTCCTATTTTCTTTCTTTAAGAAAGTTTATTATTAATATTTTGAACATATCTACTGGATGAATTATACGTGTTTTAAAATTGCATTTTAATATTCTGAAAGATATTCATTGACAAATGGATGGTTGTTGTAAAAGAACTAATGAACTAATGACAAATACAGTGATTTGTCATTTGAAAGTTGTACTCAATCCCAAAACCCAGAACGGATGTTCTTGAATCTTGAATTAAACATAAGAAAAATGTTTAATTTGTAATTAGAAAAATGTAAAGAAAATTATTTGAGTTTGGTTAATGAATGGATGTACACATTGCCATATGAAGAGAATAAATAATTAATAATACCAATATCTTGTGTTATGTTTAATAATATATTAATATAATTAACGTTTGAAATAAAAAATAAGTATTCTATTTTATTTCTTGTTATTATTATATAAACAAAATTGGATTAATATGAAATTATATTTTTTAAATAATGTCCATAAGTAGGTCAAACTTTAAAATGAATTATTAAAATTTATATACAGGTAACTTTCCTCTAACACGGTAGAGATATTATAGGTTCCTAGAAAATTCTGTGTTGTGTTAAACCGTGTTGTAGGAGTGTTCCTGCAATTTATGAATTGTGTTAGAGCTAAACCGTGTTATAAGATGCCGTGTTGTAGTAGAGCTAGCTGTATATCAATCATGGTTACATCTAAAACATGTGGGCTAAACAAAAGATAGAATTTTTTAAGTAATGTCCATAAGTAGGTCAAACTTTAAAATGAATTATTAAAATTTATATACAGGTAACCTTCCTCTAACACGGTAGAGATATTATAGGTTCCTAGAAAATTCTGTGTTGTGCTAAACCGTGTTGTATGAGATCCAGTGCTGTACAAAGCAACTTTTAGCAATTTTCTTATCGTGTTATAAGATACCGTGTTGTAGGGGGGTTCCTGCAATTTATGAATCGTGTTAGAGCTAAACCGTGTTATAAGATGCCGTGTTGTAGTAGGGTTAGTTGTATATCAATCATGGTTACATCTAAAACATTTTTCTTTTTAATTAACACCTGGTATTAGAAACTTTTTACCAAAAGTGTGTTTATAGAAATTTGTATAGAAAAGCTTGTAGAAAATATAAAAGATAGAACTATATAAAGGTGTTATATGAATCGCGTGTTTTCGTTATTGCTTGATTGAATAATACATGTAACCGAATAGTATTAGACCGGTCTAGAGTGCGACACGCGATGCCCATGACGCCTGTCATGTCGTTCTCGGGTCATACGTCAGCTTTTTGACAAGTTGTTTAGCCCACTCGATTTATCGATCAAGATAAATGCGAACGCGAGAGCTTGAATTCCTTTTCGATCGCGAGAAGGTAGAAACCGTCATCCTCTGAGGAGTCTAAATTCTCCTTCGATAGCTTCGATGGAGATTTTTCAACGAGTTCTATTGATGGGTGGTAAAGGTGGAAGAGAGGGGAGGAAATCTCTCGTCAACGTTTGTTAAACTCATTCCAACAGATTCAATCTTTGGGGATCTTTTCTTAATCGAAGTTTGTTCAATTTCTTTTTTTTTTCTTAATTTAAATATCTTTTTAATCTGTTCAAATGGATTATTCGATTGGAAAAATAAAAAACATTGCATTGAAGAAGTGGGAAACAAAATTTGAACTATTTGATATTATAAGTGTGAAAGGATGTTCGTTGAGAAGTTGACTTGAATTTGTAAATAAGGGAAAGTATAAAGATACGATTTGTATAAAAATATAAATAAATTGTTAACCGTTTAATGGATATATCGTAGATGTCAAAGAGACATCTATTGAAATTATTCGGTTGATATTATCATTAGTTTAATCGTTTTTCTATAATAAATATTTGATCATTCCCTGTAACGATTATTGAATGAAATAATTTATGTGGTATCTTGAATTTGAATGCAAAAGTTGTAGAGAGACAAGTTTTAAGTTGAAGTAGGTATACTTGAAACTATTGTAGAAATATTGGTAACAAATTTAAGACTAGATTTACAGATTGTAATAATACACTTATTTTGACTATTTTACAAAATCTAATTGTAAGTAATACTACATTGGAGAATGTGAAGATAGAGGAACCAAAATTTACATATATTTCATTATGGTAATAATTAAAATTATATTATATTATTATATTAATTTTAATTATGGTAAATTAAAATAATACAGTGTTATATTACAAATTTCTATATAAACATTATGGTATAATTAAAATTATATTATTATAATAATTAAAATATATTAATAATATGATAAATATAAATATATTAATTAAAATTATATTATTATATTAATTTTAATCACGGTAAATTAAAACAATACGATTTAATATTAAAAATTTACATATTAAACATAACGTTTACTAAAACCCTAATATATGCTTTAGAAAAATATAATATTTAAGTTTTGTATGAAATTTGAAACATGTCAAATTAATTTGCTCACTAAATCCAGTGTTAAATAATATTTAATGAAAATTATGTAAAAGAGAGTGAAAGAGATATGAGTTAATTTTAACAAAAAACGTATTCTTATATCACAACTCGTAGAATAACAAATATTTTATGATCNTAATAAAATATATAAGTAATAAAATATTATATATTATATACTGTAAACGTTTTGGCTTTTGCCTATTCTATTGTTTCTAGGAGATATAGGTTTGTATGTGTATAACGACTGTATAAGTGTGTGTATCTATGGATATTTATCTATGAGATCGATATTCTATGAGAACATAGGTTGTATGTGTACCATTGTCAGGGTGTGGATGCTCTTCTATTCGAGCGAAATGTAAAAGGAGTCAATCGAAAGGGGAACAGTCTTATGGAACAGTCTTATAGGACAGTCTTATGGGAGAATCTTATGAGTTTATGTTAAGAGACAAGTTGAAATCTTATGTTATGATTGGTATTGGTGAATTTAGTATGATTTATATTAAACTATATTTAATCTAAAGATTTGTGTTATCAACCATTTGAATTTAATTTCATTAGTTTACAATATTATAAATATATTAGGTACTAGTTAAAATTACAAATACACTACATCTTAAAAAAGGAACCCCAATATTGCTTGTAAAATCGTACAAAATAATATACTTCTTTTATAGAATATTTTTTTCCTAGTAATTGCAGTGTGTAACCAACGTGAGCGCGAACTTTAGTATTATATGGTAAACCTATAAAGGATAGAGGGAACGTGGTTAATATTCGCGAAGGGAATCGTTATTCAACGACTTTATAAGCTACTCTTGGATAAATCCATAAGAAAAAGAAGAAAGGTGTAGAAAGATACAAGAAGAGAAAGAGAAAGAGTGTAAAAGAGAGTGTGTGAGAGAGAGTTAGAAAAAGATAAAAACGAAAGAGAGAGAAAGAGAAAGAGAGTGAGAGAGAGAGTGTGTGGAACGTCGATAAACATCGCGTCACGAGAACGCGATTATCCGCACGATTTCAAGAATCCTTCTCGATCTCGTCCCACGATGGCTACTGGTATTACGATCGAACGATATAATTGTTTTCTACGATCGTTTGCTTCCTCGCCCTTCTCAAATACTCAGACTCACTCTCTTCCTCTCACTCTCTCTCACTCTGTTTATAGTTTTTTTGTTGTTCTGCGTGCTTACACGTTCGTGAGAAATTATAATCGCAAGTACGTGAACGCCAGTCGAACCCCCTTTTCTGCATTAAAACCCTTTCCTAACATTATACGTGTGAACGGTTTAATGTGTAAGTACCGAAAAACTATAAATTTACCTTTAGAACATGCTGCCATTAGATCGGTAAATTTTTTTCTACGGGGATACTGTATGGTAAAATAAAAATAAAAAACTTAGAGTGGAGGAGGAGGGACAGGGATTATCTTGGATCAGAAAATTACCTCTTAGGAAGAAGTCGCATTGTTATGGGCCTATTGATCCTATACGAGTAAATTTTGCAAATTACCTTATTGTTTAGTATTCTTCTGCTTGTTGCAAGTTAGGTTTATTGTTTAATAAAACATATATATATGAATTAAAATTTGCTTCATTTTCATACTTGATTGACCTAATATATAAATATAAATATTACATAAATAATATTATTATATAAATTTATTATATAAATATTACAATATATAAATATCACAATTATATTATATATAATATATTATATATAATATAACATATAATATAATAATATAGTATATAATATTATTATAATATTAATATAATATTATTATATTATATATTATATTATTATATATTTAAAAAAATATATATATATATTTAAAAATTGTGATATTTATATATTAAGTTAGTTAAGTATGAAATGAAGCAAATGTTCAATTCAATTATATGCATTTACTGCTCCATTTTATATTTGACATTCTAATATATATATTAAATTTGTATATTTATATGTATATATATTTAAGAATTGATATTATGTATAAATATATATTATATATATTCCTCTTTTAGTAATAAAGAAGAAAAGAAGATAAAAACTTTTCCAGTAACGTCAAAGAGAAAGATAGAAAAAAAACAAATAGTTCAGTGACGTTTACGGATAAACGAAGAATCTTTTGAACATTTTTCCAATAACGAAAAATGTATCGGATCTTATTTCTTTTCAAAAAGAGATATATAAATCGTGTGTGGTAGGAGCTCGAGAGTGGCCGTTTCGAAGCACGAATTGCCGTGCAGCATACGTCGAGGAAGGCGTTCTTCTTTCCTATGGGGCAGGATCGATCTATGGCCCGCCAACGGAGAAAACAGAATGAAAGATAGAGAGAGATAGAAAAACAGAAAGAGAGAAACTCAGAGAAAGAGAGAGATAGTTGAGAGGGTTTTCTGGTATCGCCTTATGGCAAACGGCAGATGCGCGTTACGTTCGTGTCCCTCTTTTCTCTCCCTGTTTTTCTCCTCTTCTTCTTCCTCCACCTTCTTCTCCTTCTTCACCACCACCACCACCTCCACCACCTCCTCCTCTTTCTTATTCCTCTCCTCTACCACCCATTTCTCTCCCTTTTTTACCCCACTCCTCTTATCCATCTCTGTTCTCTCCCATCTTCGTCTCTCTTTCTCTCTTTCTTTTCTATTTTATAGACTCGTCGCCCTGTAGACCTTGAACCTCCTATGTTTCACTCCCAAGACGAGTATAGTCGTCGGCGAAAAACGAACCGAGTTTATCGTCCAACCTATGTTCCCCTGATGGTATTTATTATTGAAAATATCAATGATTTTAAGTAACTTTATTCATTCGTTTTCTACTTTTATTTTATTTATTTATTTATTGCACACTCATTTGGGTACGTGATTTATTCTAACAACTAATTTACTATTCTTTGTATTATATTTCTTTTGAATTATTTTTTTCTATACATTTTTTAACTATGTTTTATTTAAGATACAATGTTTTATGGTTCGTTATTCGATGAATACTTTAATTAATAGATTTATTTAAGTAATTTATAATAACTCTAGTTAGGATAATTATTTTATATAGAAATTTGTAAGATTTTTTTATTTAAGTATTAGTTGATAAATATTTAAAATTTCTTTCTAGTTTATTTACCAAATTATTTATATATGTTAATTAGAAAAATTTTTCTATTATAAATTGTATTGAATATTTGATCACGTAGGTAATTTAAGGAGACTAGAAAATAAATAGTTAAAGTATTCGGAACGTAGTATTATGAAAGATAATAATTAATCGATCGTCGGTCGACCTAGAGTTTATTTTTGTCATGAATCTAAGTCACCTACAAATCACTTATTCGTATAGAAAATCTTAGAAAGAATGAAAGAGAATATTCTTAAAAATGATTTTTTTTTCTATGGTCATTTAAAACTATTCTGAGTATTGTCATAAACCAATCAAAAATAATTTTGTTTTGCTAGTCAGTGTACAGTGCGAGTGTATGGTTTATTTTTGCAGATACTAGAAAATGTTGTTAATGGTTGATTGAAATATTATAGAAGAGGAAAAGAGCAGACATATTTTCGACTAAAATCCAAGCACCATCTTTGTTCTGTTCCTAATTTAGGAAGGAGAAAAGGATATTATACGAAAGACGGCCCCTTCTCCGCATGGCGTCTTTTGGATCCCACGAGTCATAGGCACAAAAGGGAAATAATTATCTTCCCCTATTCCGATGGATAGAGATAGTCGGGTAACATATACATGTAGTCACGTTTTTCGTAGCTTAGGATTATTATTAGCCAGCAGGGTATTTCGAAAGGAACACTGTAAGATACAAAAGTAGGTATACGCAAGATAGACAGTAACATATATGTTTTATTCGATTATTTTATATAAATCATTTTTCTTTGAAGGTTAATATTTTTTAATGATAGGGGTATATATGAAAATATTTTATTTAATATATAAATAATTGTTATATTTATATTTTATATTATTATAAATATGTCATTGGATTTTAATGTAATTTAAATGATTAGTTTTTTAAGAGATTGAGTTGCATATAGAGTTGCATATAGAGTTGCATATAGAGTTGCATATAGAGTTGCATATAGAGTTGCATAAGTGTGTTTACGTGTTAATAAAAATTATTACCAAAATATTAATTTTATATTATAGTCTTATCATATATTGAATGAATTGTGTTTATAAATATAATAACTACAGATATTTTAAATTATTATAAATATAATGATTGAATTTTATAATAATAATATAAATAATATATTTTAATATGTAATATATTTAATATATAATAAATTTGTAATATATAATATATTTAATAATAATATATTTTAATAATATATATAATATATTTTAATGTAATTTAAATGATCAGTTTCTTAAAGATTGAGTTGCATATAAAGTTGCATAAGTGTGTGTTTACGTCTTAATAAAAATTATTACTAAAATATTAATTTTATATTATAGTCGTATCACATATTGAATGAATTATGTTTATAAATATAATAACTACAGATATTTTAAATTATTATAAATAATAATAATATAAATAATAATAATATAAATAATATATTTAATAATAATATATTTTAATATAATTTAAATGATCAATATTTTTATAATAAAGATTAAGTTGCATACAAAGTTGCATACTTATGCAGTTGCATCACAGTTTGAATGAATGAATTGTTTATAAATATGATAATAATATTATTAGAATACTATCTAAATAAAAAATATTTTCAAATATTGATCCAATGAAAAATCATAATCATACTTGTATAAATAATTGTATCTCATATTCATTTGTAAATTAATATTTTATACATTTTCTTTTAACAATTTTTTTTCTCTTCCTCTCTCTCTCTCTCTCTCTCTCTCTCCTCTCTCTTTTTCTAGAAAATCATCAAAGAGATTATGTTCTAATGGATAAATTCCTTTTCTTATTTTCTCTTTGGTAGAAAAAAAAAAAACAGATTGTTTGTTGAGATATAAAGACGTAAACGTGATTACGTCGTGTTCGTTCTAAATTCTTCTACACCTCGTATATTTTCTTCCTTTATTTCTTTATTCCTTTCTTTCTATCTTTCATATATTTTGTATTTTTCTATCCCAGTTTTCCCTTCTGTTTTCTATTATTTTCTTTTCTTTTATTACTAGAACCAAGTATCCATCTATCTGGTATCTAGTTTCTTGTTATTCGAGTTAAGTCGAGGAAGAATAATAACTCCAGAGTAAAGAATTTAATAATCGTTGTATCTGTTGAACGAGTTCACAGTCAAAGAATTTTTATCTCTTTTTCTCTCTCTCTCTTTCTTTTATATAAAAAAAAAAAGAGAGAAAAAGTATCAACGAATTACGAGATCGATGCTCCCATCGAGAAAACACCTCTAACATTCTTATTTAATTATTTGATAATTGTTTTAGAAAATTATACATCAAATTGTATATAAATTGTATTTAATTGTATACCTCAAATTTATTATTAGAAAGGTAACCATTTCCTTTTTCCTTTTTCCTTTTTCTCTTTTTCTGTCTATGGAATTTGTTACGAAAGGGAATATTCTCTCCGAAAAACTGTAGAAATAAATAAATTCAATATAAATAGGATAAATGGGTACGTCTAAATATGGAATTAATACCAAATATAGAAAGATTGCAATATCTTTGTAACCAAACTAATTTATTTTGTTGTATACCTTAATGGAAATGTATATGTGTGTGTGTGTTTTATAGAGAAAAAAAACTAGAGATTTTCTATGTTTGGTAAATTAAAATAAAAAAAATCTATCGTTCCATATTAGGAAACACCATAGTTGCCATATACGTGGGTGAATTAAAATAGTTTTCATCTTAACGTAGAAATCAATTTTTTTATCACTCAAACTCACTTTTTGTTTATAAACAATATTAATATAGGTTGTTTAAATATTAGTATGAATAATTCGAATAAAATATTAATCCTTGTTTGAGAATATTTTCAATCAAATTGAATTGTCTTGTCTCTAAAGCTCTGTCATTTAATAATTCATAAACGTTGATGAGATATTTTGATGAATAATCCAAATATATTCCAAATATTCAAATATAGATAATAAAATATCATTTAAAAAACATCTTGAAAAATATTAAACTTGGTGGGGAAAAAAACATCGTATTTTCCCATTGAATCGTACCTAAAAATCCGACATTTTTTTCCCCACCATCTCAATATTAACCAAATTAATATAAAAAAAAACCAAACAAACTACTAGAATAACCTTATTGGTCTAGAAACGAGAAAAAAAGAGAATAAATAATAAATTACCCAAAAAAAAAAAAAAAAGAAAGAAAAGAGAATCCTTGACGCGTTATCACAAAAGAAATCTTATCTTTGGAAACGTCCGAATCCCTGGATTCTCCTACCGTATTCAAATGAAGGAAGAATATAAGAATAAGAATACGAAAGAAAAAGGAAACAAAAGACACGAGAAGACGAGAAGAGAGTAGTCTTGGGCGCTAAAGTAAGAGTGGGAATAGTGGGAATAGTGGGAAGAGTTGAAAGACTGTGAAGACTGGGAGAGAAAAGAGAGAGGGATTTTCGGTTGGTGAAGAGGAAGATGCCCCCCCGATCTCTCTTTTAAAAAGACCGAAGAAGAACGGGCAATCTTGGAAGGCTTGCAGTAAGTCGTCTGACCGCTCGACGGTCGATTATCTCGAACGACGTATACCTTTTCTTGACATACCTATGAACGAGTAGCCGCGACAGACCCCGGACACGTTCCGACAGGCCTTGAGGCCCCGCGAATTCTCCCCTTTTATTTTTTTTTTATTTCCATACCCTCTTCCCCACTCCCAACACCCAACTCCCAACTCCTAACTCCTAACTTCTCATTCCCCACTCTCCACTCTCTACTCCCCACTCTGTTTGGTCTCTTTCTATCCAACTCACACTCTTTTACAAAAGACTACGGGGGTGGGGGAAGACAGAGGGGGTAGGGGAAGGGGAGAGGGTTATGCGTATACCTCTATCCATCTATGCAACTTCTTCTTTATTTTCTTCTTTTAGAAATTTTTTGTTCATACTTTTAAACAGTTCGACCCCCATAATCCTCTCCTTTCCGATCCCAAGGTGGAATAAAAAAATGGGCGGCGCTTTGGATGTGCCGAGGGGTCCGAGGATCTAGGCCGACGCGCGAGGTTGGGCCTTAGATCCGCCGGGCCCTTTTCACTCCCCACTACTTTTCTTCTTTTTCTTTCACGAGTTCGAACTCGCACGGCCAGTAGAAGAAGAAGAAGAAGGGGAGCAACTGTGGTAACACACTCTCTCGATTCTTGGAGGAGTGGTTGTAACTGTGAAGTATACACGTACGTGTACCTGATTTGTCTTTGTAGTTGTGTTCGAAAACGGCCAACCAGCCGGCGCGGCGCGGTTCTGTTTCCGAGCAACCGATCGAACCAACCGATCCTTGCAGATGGGAATATCAAGAGATCCTTTTCTTGAACGGAACGTGGAGAAACACACAAAGCCAGTTGTCGTCGTATTCTTCTTCTTCTTCTTCGTTTACTTCTTCGTTTACTTCTTCTACTTCTTACTTCAACATCGTCGTCGAACCCACCTTTCGATGGTACTCCTCGAATAAAGTTATGGGCGTCTCTCGCACCCGGTTTGTCCTTGTTAGGTACCTCCTGAGAGGTCCTAGTTGATCGGAGAGAAAGAAATAATGTACAATTGGAAGCAAGTGTGGATCCTTTCTAAGCATCATTCTTCTTCTTCTTCTTCTTTGTCCTCTTGGAATTTGTATCTTTTGTTTGGTTGTTTAGTTGTTGTTACTGGTACAGTTGCTGGTATTATTTTTCTTCTTCTTGTTGGTTAGTTGGTTCGTTGGTTGGTTGGTTGTTGAGGATGATACTGGCTCTGGCACGTATCTTTGACGATGTGTATCTTTATAACATGACTGATATATAAAAAAGAATTGGTTACAAGAGACCCATGCAACAGGGTATATATCTCTTTCTCTTTCTATTTTTTGTTGTTGTTTCATTCGTTTTTTCTTCTTCTTCTTCTTCTGCTTCTTTTCTCAAAGAGCTTTGGAATGACGAGCGGGTAGAACTAATTGGATTTTCCAGCCGTCCGGTGTGCGGCTTTGAATAAACTAGCCACCCTACGTGCACGGAATATGGAATCTACCGTATGGGATCGGTTGCGTCTACATTTGCGAGATGTTTTCAGGTACAGGATATATAACACACTTGGTAAAAGACTTTTCTATTAATCTATTGTTACCTTGACAATTATTTTCTATTATCTAACAACTACGAGACATTTGTATCTGGTTTAGAAAGAAAAGAAAACAAATTACGTTGATGGTATTATTGGTAAATTATTTTTATTTATTAATTATTGAACTCTTTGAAAATTAAATAAATAATCAGCTTAAAGACGGAATAAAATAATTAAAGTAAAATAAATTGAACGCGTAACACGATTGAGATTGAAGAATAAACTTACGTGCGTTGATTGGTAGAGGAAATAAAAATAATGCACAAATGATCAGGTATCGATGTGTGTAACTCGGTGAATGTCTCGAGGCCTGACAATCTTTAACAGACGAAGACGACTTTGACTTGGACTTGGAAGAGGATGAGGATGAGGATGAGGATGAGGACGAGATAAGCGAGTACGAGAAGAGGAGGTGAAAAGAGAGACACTGGAGGAATGAAATATCTCTCTCACGGATGCTGTTGTTGGTTGCTGGAGTTGCCGCCGCCGGTAGGAAGATTCTCGCTTCGTCGGATTTTCGTATGTGGTAGCTCATATACATGGTAACTCATATATGCGTGGTAGCTCATATACATAGCAACTTATATATGTGTGGTAGCTCATATACATGGTAACTCATATATGTGTGGTAACTCAAATATGTGTGGTAGCTCATATACATGGTAACTTATATATGTGTGGTAGCTCATATACATGGTAACTTATATATACATGGTAACTCATATACGTTCTTACTCTTCCTCTTATTTTTATTCTTCTTCATCGTATTCTTCTTATTCCTTCTTTACACAGATATACATGTGTATATTTGTATGTGTGTGTTTGAATGTGTATGAGTCTACTCTCGTACGTATTAATCACGCGATTCGTCCATAACCGTATTTTAGCTTCCAGTGGAAACGACTCGCTGGTTCGTGTACACTCTCACTCGGCTTCTTTTCACTACTCGGGACCCTGCCATTTTTATTATTTCTCCTTCTTATCCTCTTTCCCCTATATGTGTTGTTTGTTTCTTAGTATGCAGTTTGTGTTTTTTTGTTCTTCTTTTTGTGTTATTTCTTTTTTTTTTTTTCAGTAACCATCGGCGAACTGGAAGACTTTTAATGAACACGAAAAAGGGGTCGCCGAGACGAGAACTCGACCTTTCTCGGTTTAACGCCACCATTTTCTTTTGGAACACCATAAAAGAACTCTCTGTTTACTTCTCCCTTTTTTTTTACTTTGTCTGATATACACTTCGAATTTGTTCTTTCCTTTTTCTTCGAGTTTCTTTTTCACCGTAATGGGATATTTAAATAATTCTTTGTTTTATTTTGAAATGAAGGTTACGTTGATTAGTGAAATTTGTGTTTTTACTTCAAAATAAAATTATTTTCATATTAAAATTCTAATTTATATAATATCGTATTGTTAATTATTTCAATTACATTAATATTCCATTCTAACTAATATTTCTTTATACTTTCCATAAGAGTAAGATACAATTTGGAATTGTATTATTTCTAAAAAAAGCTTTCAAGAAATTCATCAAATTCTCCACGAATGATTTATTTTAAATTTAACCAAAATCTTTCAATTTTCTAAACAACATCTAATCAAATTATTGAAATATAATATATTAGGTATGTCTAATACGAAATAGACCAAATTCTCTATTCAATTATGTACATTTTTTTACTCTACTTTATATTTGACAATCTAATATTTATAATCGTTCGATAATATATTTAATTATTATTTTACCAATATTTAATACCAAAATATTATGAACGAGTTAATAATAGAAATAAAATAATATAAAATACAAGAAAATGAAAATATTTTATATCAAATGATGTGATAATAGAAAAAATTGTATAATGATCGATATTATCCAGATTGATTGAATGATGAATAAGAAGAAAACTATGAAAAATGGGAAGATTAGAGATTATATTATTTATATTTCAAATTGGGATTAAATAATTTCAAATTTGGACTAAACAATTTGAAATTGGGATTAAAATATTTCAAATTGGGATTAAATAATTTCAAATTGGGATTAAAATATTTCAAATTGGGATTAAAATATTTCAAATTAGGATTAAACAATTTGAAATTGGAATTAAAATATTTCAAATTAGGACTAAATAATTTCAAATTGGAATTAAAAAATTTCAAATTAGGGTTAAACAACGTAGTTTTTAACGTGTTTTGTCCCAATTTGAAGTTAAAAAATGGTAAAAAAGTATACGTAGGGTGGATTATAATCGAAAGATTGACAACACACGAGCCACGATGTTCCCTATAGTCTCTCAACAGGGAATCATCATTCTACTTTAAAAGAAAGAAAGAAGGAATGAAGGAAGGAAGGAAGGAAGGAAGGAAGGAAGGAAAGAGCACCGTAGAGTCTCAGTGAAGATACTATAGTGAGTTTCGACTTGGGTGGTCCAGGATCGACCCCCTCCCAGAGTACACGAAGGGCCCCGTCAGGCCCCGTTCATCCCTACCACTCTCATCGCACCATACTCTTTCTCTTTCTCTCTTTCTTTCTCTCTCTTTCCTTCTGTTTTATTTTTCTTTTTCTTGAAGAACCACTCCTGAAGCTATGCGTTCTGCTCGCGCTACCAACTCGCGCGAGTCGAACCGACGACGACCCGCAGTGCTCATTTGTATGTCTGTAATTAGATAGCCACTCTTCTTCCCCCCTCCCCTCACCTCCCCTCACCCCATTCCACTCCACCCCACCTCACCCCACTGTTCAACTTTTATATACCCATACGTATACGTATCTCTGTTTCTTTATTTTTATTTTTCGTTGTTGTCTCATTCTTCTCCTAATCCACCTCCGCTCTCGTATTTGTTGTTATTGTTGCCTTCACGGTGGGTGCTCCTTCGTCAGGAACCATCAGCATCTCTCTCCTAACCCATTGTCTGTGAATTTTCATCGTCCTATAAAAGTTTTATTATTGTCCTGTTATTTTCTTCTTCTTAACTATCCTTCAGATTATTTTAAGATAATATCCTTCCTTTTTGATTTATTTTTATTTTCTATAACAATTATTTTTCAATCACAATATTATTTCCTTTCTCACAGAAGAACAGGGTATTTCCTTGCTCGTTGATAACAATTTTTGGTTTCATTAACTTCATAATTTATTTCCTTTTTAATCTTACTCTTTTTAAGTATAAGTGCGATGAATTTTTTCGACGATTTTAGATCAGATTAGATATTAAAAAAAAAAAAATACCCATTGACAAATGTGAATCGACGTAAAGGAATAATTTTCTTGTAATTAAACTGCACGAACATTATCGATACGATCATTATTATCCGTCACAGCAATCTTATCGATCGAATTAATCTCAAAATGACATTTTTCTTCTTTCTCACTTTATCTTTCTCGTTGACAACGAATTAACTCTTGCAGGGATTCGAAATAGCAGATCTTATTAAATAAAACACGAAGTAGTGAAATCTTATTAAAGGTGAACAAAAAATCATGTGGGGTTTCTTAATAAACTTCGGATACGATCGGATAACGTAGAAAAGTGGAATACGATAAAGGAACCTACCACAACTTACAAATACATTAATATAATATATACTATTATATATTACATTGTCAAGTATGAAATGAAGCAAACAAATGTACATAATTGAGTAGAGAATTTGCTCCATTTCATATTTGACAATCTAATATGCGTGTGTTTATGTGTGTGTGCGTGTGTGTGTGTATAAGTATTGTGTAGAATATCTTTGTCGTGTATCAGTGATAAGGGTTACTACTCGTCGAGTGTAAGCAATAATTTACGATAGTCCCTCTGCGACACCCTACCCACCCCACCCTATCCCATTCCACTCCACTCGAGACTTTAACCCACTCAACTACCTCCCCACTTGTCGGATTAATAGAGGGTTAATTTAGGCGAGTAGCTCGACACTGGCTGTTATCTCCCACGCAGTATTTGCTCAGCTCATCCGAAATCGTAACCTACCTTACCTATCTACCCTCTCCCATCGGCTGAATAATTATTACCGGTATACGAACGTCACGCTTCTCATGGCTTTGAATTTCGTATCGTCGATTGTCCTTTTAATCGTTCCAAACTACTTTCTACTCTTTCATCTCATCATTCTCACTCATTTTATTTTCTATCCTTTACATTGCGGTTTACCTTCCTATTTTCAATTATTCTTTCAAAAATAATTATTTCTCAACTCAAAAGGATTAATTTCAATAATAAGAATAACATTTTTCTACGATTTTTCTTGTTTTATATTTGGTTGGTGGAAAAATAATGTCGGGGTTTTCTATATAATCGTGGCTAAAACTCCGACATTTATTTTCCACCAAGCTAATATATAAAAAAAAAAATAAAAATCGTAGAAAATCGTCTGTTTTCTATTTATTACTATTCCAATATAATATATTTATTACTATTATTAATATATTATACAAATGATGATTAAAATTAATGATTAGAATTTGTGATATTATTTTTTGTCTATTTATTTTTTATATTAAAGTATATATTGAAAATGGTTAGAGAGAATATTGAGAATATTGTCTGTAAAGGATACACTACATGGGTTTATATTAGGTTAGTTACAATTAAGTTTACAGTACGTGCTAAATGCTTGTAGAACTATCACTCTCCTTGCTTAGGTACCAGAAGTGTTCAAAGCTTACAACGCGAGAGAACGAACGTGCCCTTGCGTGTGTCTACATATTACTACACGCGTACCGTTAATACTCATACCACACATTAAAGGGAACGAGTATGTGTATAATACGAACATTACCTCGGATCCTAAGCTCTTCTAATCATCGATTAGAAACGCTTATTCGAAACGATTAACAACGACGTTTAACTATTGCACGAGTTGCTGAATATTATTATTATTATCTTCAATTTTTATTTATTTGTTAGAATTACGGTTAATAATTCTTTCAATTATCTTACACACACACACATACATATTACCCTAATCTACCATAAAAAGTTCTGTCCGTTATTTGTAATCTGTTTTATTCCAAAATCGGACAGAACTTTTTGGTAGACCTAATATATATTCAAATCGTTAATATAATTATACTACCACAAATTGTATTCGAATTAAACTTATCAGCTTCTTCAATGGGATGTAATATAATGAAATATGGTATCTAACAGATGTAATCAAATAATTTGAATTATTTCGAATTTTATCGAGCAATCAAACTAGTTGTTGTTAGAATGGTTGATACAAATCCCAGATCACGATGGGAATGGAAAGGGGAAAAAGGGGTGGTAGGGAAAGGGGAGAGTTTTATGATGCAGACGGGCGTTTGTTTCATCCATCGAGACGTCTAAAATACGTATGGTAATTACACGGAGGTTTTCGAATCGGTCAACGTCGTCGCGGGTTATTAATAAAGACGCAAGCTTGCTATGGTATCCATTCGATCTAAGACAAGATCGGTACGCGTTGTCTGCCTTGGCTTCACCTCGCGATAATTACTCATTCGGACGTTAATGTACGAGCGTATTAATTAGCTCGAGTCTTCTCAGGGCTGTTATGCCGGTAGCACTACTATACTCAGGTAGGTAGTTCTTGTATTATCTTTTAAGGATATTACCACGATCATCTTTATTCCATGATTATAAAATACATACTTATATTTTGTTATATTTTTTATCTTATTTACTTTCTCTTTTTATTTTCTATTTTAATATTTATCTTTGATGTATCATCGTTTAATGATTGGTAATCTTATTGGAGTACGTTTAAAGGAATATTATGATTGATATTTTTCTTTGTAGGTTGTCAAGCATGTATTGGAATACAAGAAATGGACTTAATTGAATTGAAATTTGCTATGTTAAATTTGTATTAGGTTGTGTGAAGTATGAAATAAGGCAAATATTCTATTCGATTATATGCATTTTTTGATCCGAATCATACTTGATTACCAAATATATGTTAAATATATTTAATAAATTATATTATTATATTATTATATGATTTTTTAATAGATAAAGTAAAATTGAAGTATTATTTATGAGGTTCAATCATAGAAATGTAAAATATTTTGTATTTTAGCAAAGCTAGAGAAATTCGTTTGATTGAGATGTTTCGTGTATTAGTTTAACAGATTTTTTAATTTAAAATGAAATAATTGGAAAGTTAAATTTCTTTTCTATTTATACAAACAAGAAAAAAATTGTCAATAGAAATTAAATACTTGTTATTCGTCGGAACACAAAGAAAAGTCAACTAAACTAAACAAAATTATATTCAACGTATGAAAAGATAAAATCAGAAAAAAAACATTGAGAATTCAAATGTTGTTTATTAATAAACAGATTAGGGTTCTTATATCTCGTTAATGTAATAATAGTCTAGTCAAATTAGCATAAGACAGGAAGTTGTTCTCACCAGAAAGCAAAAAATTGTAAAAAGTCGAGAATGTGCATAATGCATTTGCCGAAAAGTGTATGAATTTTGTATAAAAAAATGAAAATGTGCACAGAACCGCGAAAGAAAAAGTGTTATTTTCGTATATCTTGGCTTATATCTCAGAAACTAATAGTTTTTGGTAAAGATTTTACTCGGAATAATTTATTCCTTATGAAATTTCCTTTACAGTAGAAAAAATTCGATATGCGAAATTAATATGTTTAACACTAAACCCTATCACGCCGAGATGAAATGTTAAAAAGGTTCAAAATTATGGTCAGCTTACGTTTAGATGTACTTTATCCTTGTATCCAATACTGCATATCCATATCCATAATTGCACTGTATCCATATATGCACTACACACACTCGGTCACATATGCAATACCACTTGCATAGAAAGAATACACTCACACGCGTATAAGCGACACGAAATAAAATCTACGTACTTTATTTAATATCCTTGTTACACCTTCCGAAGCTCGAAGAAGACTATCGATTATTACGAAAAGTAGTTACGAATAAATTCGAAAAGTACCGAACATACACGAAGGTCAATTACAAATCTAACAAAGAGATGACAACGTTCGATTATCGACACCAGCCGAGAAGTGACGGAGAGTACCGAACGTAAACAAAACATTGAACGTTCAACTAAGCCGGTAGTTAAGGAATGTTTTTTATTGTGAATTTCATATTTAACGAATTTCCTAGAATTCACCGAGAGATACACGAACAAAACCGAAGTCTAGCTCGTTTGACTCGGACGTACACCTTTGGCTATCCTTTATCTCAATACGGTCAATTCGTAGGGGATTGTTATTATGTTTTTGACCAGCTGACCTACTTTTGTATCGCTGACCTATTTTTCTTACCAGTGACCTACTTT
>JACGTP010000100.1:191861-231450 GCA_023678845.1 Mischocyttarus mexicanus | reverse complement strand
TCTATTTTTGATATTTATTTCAAAAAATTGTTTCTCTGTTATTTCCTATCAAAATTTCACTCGAAACATTGAAACAAATTGACGAATATTCGAACAAATCGCGTGACGTGAGTAATCGTTCAGTTTGTAAAAACACAGAAGAGATTTTAATACTTCGAAATAGAATTTAAACAAAAAAACAATTTATACAAAAAAGCAAACATATATTCAGAATATTGCTTATTTTTTTAATTTTCTGTATTTGAACATACAAGGTTTGATTTAAATCTGTAGTTTAAGGTTGGTTAATCGATATCGTTAATCAAATCAATGGATAAATAAAACTAACCAGTCACGTTGGGAATTAACGAAAACGATTTCTAGCTAGTGGTATCTATTTATCTTTTTTCCATCTATTTATCTATCTATTTATCTTTTTCTCTCCTGAAGGTTCATTGTCATAAAAGTGGGAGGAAGTTAGAAAGGCTCGATTCATTAGGTTTCTTTAAGCCACCCTTCGCCAATTCTTCGACCCTCTCGAAAGAAATCAATTCACTTGGAAAAGTGAGAAAGATAATAAAATAAAAAAAGGAAGAAAGAGAGAGAAAGAGAGAGAAAGAGAAAATGGAATAAAAGATAAGGCGAGAGGGCAGAACCAGGGCTAATGTATCAATCATTCTGTTTACGTAACCTCTGACACGTGTATCTCATACACACATATACACACTCACACAAACATATATGTATTAGTGTATACAAGGATAAAGTAAGAGAAAGAAGAAGAAGTTAGGAAAAAGGATAGAAGAATGTATGTACCTGAACACAGCAACTCGAGAAGCTCGCGAAATCGATAAGCTTATGGCCCTGTTCTTCTTTCTTCCCTTCTTTCTACTACTTTGACCCTCCCTTATCCTCCTTTACCTTCCCCCTTTTACAAGATATATATCGTAGTATACCTCTTTCACTCTCTTTGTTCTTATCATTTACAAAAACCTCTTTTCTTATTAATTTTCTAGCCCTTTTTATTCTATTGGATTATAAAATTAAACAGAAATTGAACAGAATTGAATTGATTGCAATTCGTTTAGTAATTATTTATAAATAAATATGTAATTTTTGGAATAGAAACTTATTTTTGCTAAAAGCATTGATTACATTTCTTTGTTAAATAATTTCAATCAATGTTTTATTAAGTCCTCAATTGGATTATAAAATTGAATATAAAGTGAAATGAGTAATAAAATGTTGAACGTGCAACTGTTCATAGTAATATTTATTTATAATAAGTAAATTAATATTATATAATTAAATTATTATAAATAAATATTTAATATTATTCGAAATAAAAATCTATTTTAACTAAAACCACATGGATAACATTTTCTCCTTAAACAATTTCATAGAATTTTATTATCCCTAAATTGGATTAGAAAATGCAATACAAAAAGAACTAAATGATTTTTGTAATATAAAAATATTCAATAACGTACAATCCCTTGAATAATTATTTATTTATAAAATACCCAAATACCCATTATTTATTTATAAAATACTCACGTCATATTAACGTTTTGTGTTAATTGGCTAAATATCTAATATTTTTGTTATAAACTTTCTTACTATTAGAATAAACTAAAACAAAGAATCTTAAATTTCAACCAAAGTAGAAGAAAGAACTAAGAGTAGAGGATAAAAGAATTAGAAATAACGAAGATCGTTAAAAAAAGGGAAAGAAATTCGAAAAGATGGAACACTTTTTGAACCCACCGATCGGATATTTCGATAGGATGGAATACATTTTGGTTAAGGTCGGTAAGGTCTCGCGTTCTGCTCTCCATTCATTAAAAGCCACATTGGAATCTTCTTCTTCTTCTTCTTCTTCTTCTTCCTTGGTTTCTTCCTTGGCTGATTCCTCCTGGGCCCTTTTCTTCTTATCGGATCTCCTTTTACCGCAATGAAGAACGCTTTCGTTTCTCTCGGCCACGCCGAGGTGTTACAGTTCACGTTTAATTAGGGCCGACGCGCTGGAATGAATAAGTTAATTACATGCTTGCTAAGGTGGCTAACTCCCCTTCCCCCTTTACCCCTTTGCCCCCCTTTTTCACCCTTTCTCCCTCTTCTTTTCTCCAATTCCACCCTTTACTCCACCATATTACACTCGTACCTTCATTTCATCCAAACTATGTTCAATTATCTTTGTAACGAACATATTAATTAACATAATAATTATTAAATGTGTATTAACTTTGTTAATTTACATTTTTGTTTATTTATATATTCATCAAATTAATAAATTACTATTGTATGCATTATTATTATTATTGTTATTTTGCTTATCTTGGAATTTATAATTGTAAGATTTGTAATCTGTATTTTCTTTTTGATTTATATTACATTTATTTAAGTAGACAATCTGATGTATAATCTGATAGAATAGTGTTGGAAGTTTTGTAGATTTAATTGAATCTTTGTGCAAATTTTTCAAAAATACATGATTTCATTTCATTTCATTTATTTTAACTTGTGTCAAGTATGAAATGGAACAATTTTCAATACAATTACGTGTATTTCTTGCTTCATTTTATAACTTGACACAATCTAATCATTTTCTATTCAATCATATTCTATTCAAAGATTGTGAAATTAGAAATAAAATGAATTTATTAAATGTCAATGATAGAAACAACATAGCATTTTATAAAAATACACGAATCATGATTTCATTTCATTTATTTTTCTTTTTAAATATTAACTTGTGTCAAGTATGAAATGGAACAATTTTTAATACAATTACGTGTATTTTTTGCTTCATTTTATAACTTGACACAATCTAATCATTTTCTATTCAAAGATTGTGAAATTAGAAATAAAATGAATTTATTAAATGTCAATGATAGAAACAACATAGCATTTTATTCGCGTACCATTGATAGTTTTGCTAAAAAATTACGAAACGAAAGTCTGAGGGGTTAATGGTGGAGGGGTGGCAACAAAAAAAAAAGAAGAAGATTTAAGGTATCGAGAGGGAGTTTTTATTATTTAATGGACAGAAAGAAAAATACCACGATGGAACAATCCTGAAAGAGAAAAGCAAGAACTAAAATAAAATAGAAAAAATAAAGAGGAAAGTATCAGGGTCTAGTCGTCTGTTATCGTGGCCAATTCTTTCGCGGATAAGCGATAGGATGTTGAGAAGTGTGAGAAATAAGAGGGGTTGAAAACAACCCCTCCTAGAATTCAATTTTCAGCTTGATTTGTCAGGCCGTCAGCAGGCTCAGAATAGGAACACTCGTGGATCCCATTTCGTGGAACGCGTTCGACTTTCAACACACCTACACACACACATCTATCCACATCCACCCACACACATAGACACATACACAAAACACTTCTCTTTCTGTCTTACTCATGAAATAAATTCTTTCGTTTCGCTTTTTTACGACTGCGAGATTCTATTCAGTCGGAAAGAAATAGAACGAAGAGAAAAAAAAAACCTCCTCTCCAACAAAAATAAAATAAAACAAAACAAATTACAATGAACAACATAGAAAAACTTGACATTAAAATTGAAGTAGTGTGAGAGATGGATGGGTATTTTAAAGAATTCAACTACAATTCCAACGATACTAAATTCACTAATCCTAATCGAATAGAACAACCTTGGAATGAAAAGATCCTCGTTTAGATTTTTCAAATGATTAGAAAATGCCGATAACTTCTAATATCTAACCTGCACGTACACTTATACCTTAACATATACACATTGAATATGTGTATGTGTGTAAGAGTAAAGCATATTTCGTTCTGGTTTACGCGTATGTGTTTTTCTCTTTCTGTTATTCTCTTTTTCAGTATGGCCGAGATCGCTACCGAAGCCGGTAAGTAGAAAGCCGCCTGCCTATTCTAATGGTAGCTCATTAGGTTCTTTTAATCACTGACATTACGGCAATCCGGATAATTGCCATAGCTTCGAGGCTCACCGTTGCACCACCAGCAACAACAACTGCTGCCGCCACCACTGCAGCCTGCCGTGCGTTTATTACAATTATAATGAGCCAAGGAGCACCTGAGCTAAGCTCCATTTCTCCATTACCAATTCTCATCCAATAAGGTTCGAGAACTACTCAAAAAGAAGGGGGTTAAGAAAATTCATTCAATTGGCAAAAACACAAATTTAAAATAAACACTATGAACATAAACAAACGATGTTGTTTCCTTCACCCCTTCACCCCTCAAAAATCTTGCAATCAAAATTTATAATTTGTAAATTAATATATATTTAATTATATATTTTTAATTTAATATTTTAACCACTAAGATGAGTATTTGTTGATAATATATTATTAAAAAATAATAAACTACTGTACAAATTTAATTGTATTAGGTTGCGTCAATTATGCAATGGAGCAAATAATGCACGTAATTGAATTGAATAATTGCTTCGTTTCATATTTGATAGTTTAATATTTGAGTTAATATTTGAATTAAAAGAAAATGTAATTGGTTTTTTAATTAAAAATATATTTTTGCGTGTTTGAATAGTAATTATATGATAGAAAAAGAAGAAGAATCATTCGTCACCCTTCTAATATCTTTGATTTCAGATCTGAAATTCAAGGTCAACAAAAAGTGACAGGCAAGAGTACGCGCGAACACGAATTCAATTTGAACACTCGACCTCTTGAACGACAAATATTTTCATCGGCTCGAGGCTAGAAGGGAAGCCACTTAGGCGTTTTACATAAGGGTGCGACCTACGAAGGGTCTGGTATGCCAGACACGCGCAGTGATTTGTTTTCCCTTTTCCTCGGCCCCGTAGTTCGTCCGTTCTCTTTTACTCTTCTCTCTTTCTCTTCTTCTATCTCCTTTACCCATACCCTTTTCACCATAGATTCTAGTATGGGTAGTACGGTTCTCTCTAACCGAAAAATATTAACTCAGCTCACGGCAACGCGCCGTTCAAGTGGAATGCAAATTCGACGTAGACGAGACTTCGCAGGAATACCTTTCTTCGAGTGTTAACGGATTGGACGTTCATTCTGTTAATGTCTAGTTAAACCTAAACTAACAAAAATATATTTATCATTTGTATCAAACCGATTAGTACCTGTCAATCAAAACCTCATTTTTCTTTTCCCCTACAATTAATATCTAATTACTAAATTGGTAACAAATAAAGTATAGTATCAATAATAAAAGGAAATATTATGACTTAAATTACGAAATATAATTCAACTAATTATCCACAGTACACGTTTAAGGATACACGTTAAAACAAGCAAATGAAATTTCACATGGAACTAACCGTAAAGGTCCAAGCCCTTACTGAGGAGTATAAATTTCGTTAAGCAAAGGTAAAAAAAGCAACAACAACAACAACAACAACATGAACCACGTGTACATGAAACGTGTGTTGCTAAAATCCACTATGAGAGAATGAGAAAGAGACACATTGAGGATGTGTACGAGAAAGAATAATTGTGTGGGTAGAAAGGTTAGAACGAAAAGGGAAAGAGTTTACGTTTAGTTTGGTTTTAATGAGGCCAGTTGCTACCATTCCTATTACTGGTAGAGTTCCCTGTGCCAGTAGTTTAACTCTGTTGCTGTTTAAAGTTGCTTAAAATAGCCAGACTCCTCCTAGGAAGAATCTTCCATACGGTAGCTCTTAAGGGTTAGCTTTTATAAGAGGATCCTTCTTCTTCTTCTTCTTCTTCTTCTTCTTCTTCCTCTTCCACGATTTGAGAAAGGTTAGCCTCGCGAATCTATGCAAATGAGAGGCCAATTATGTTGCGCGAGTCTGCAAAAACTGCACCTTGTTAGAGGGGACGTCCTGCCAGGGTGACGTAACACGACGAAGTATACGGACAGGATACAACAAAGAAAGCGACTAGACGACAAAAGGATGAAAGGGAGAAAGAGGAAATAAAGATTCTTCCAAGATATTGATCCAACTTTCTTGGAGGGATCTAGGATTGTTTATCGGAAGGAACTTTAATCTCAAAAATCATTCTATGAGATACAAGTATGACTGATTTTTCAGCATTCAGTGAATGACTTGAGTAAAACTTTGATTACATTGGAAGGTAAAATAATTAATGAATGGTTAAAAATGTTTAGTAATTGGATTAAAGTATCCAAAGATATTAATCGTCAAACTTGTTCAATGTTAAAGAGTTGATAAGTAAAATTAGGATTAAATTCTTGATTGGTAGGTTGATGATATTTAAAAGACATTTTTAGCACAGTATTAATAGATTAATGGTATTCTAAAAAGACTGAGAAAGAGAAGAGAAGAGAAGAGAACGATGAGGATGAAAGAAGAAGGAGAATGAGGGTGAAGAGTGGAGGTTGAGGTTGAGGTGGAGGTGGAGGTGGAGGTGGAGGTGGATGAGAAGAGGGAATAAGGTATGCATATATAGTAGGTATAGTTGTATAGTATATGTGCATAAGTTAGTTTCTAAGTTTCCTGAGGCTAAAGGCCGACTCGGAGAGCAATCCAGGAGCCGATCGTTCGAGCGTCGAGATACGACACGAAGCACCTGAGCTCGCAAACGAGAGAGGCCAAATAACAGAGAGAAAGAGAGAGAGAAGGATGGTAAAGAACGGGAAGGGCCGACTAACGAGTGGAAGAAGGATAGGATTAGAGGAGCCGGTAATAAGCCGAACCAATGAGAGAGGGCCACAGTGAGGAGGGCATCGTGTCCTCAGCGAGTAGTCGGAGGAGGACATGGCGAGGGGTTCCTAAAGTAGATTCGTGCCGAGCGCCGGTGTATAATGACGCGTGTGAGAGACGAGGAGGTAGGAAACGAAAAGAAACAACGAACTAAGGAAAGAAGGAATGAACGAAGGAACGAACGATGGAAGGAAGGAATGGGGAACGAAAATGGGTGGTGAGGGTTTTGAGAGGGTGAGAAAGATCCGAGACGGTCTTCTTCTTCTTTCTTTCTTTCTCTTTCTCTTCTTCTTCTTCTTTACGTGTGTGTGTGTGTGAAAGAGAGAGAGAGAGACTAATAATGAAGGGCAGAGGAGAGAAAACAAGAAAAAACGGAAGGAGGAAGAAGCAGTGAAAGGTGGTAGTGGTAGTGGTGATGGTGGAGGAGGAAGATGAGAATAAGAAGAAGAAGATGAGGAAGAAGAAGAAGAAGAAGAAGAAGAAGAAGTGGAGGGGGTACTTCGAGTGTCGGCACCTCGCCGCCAGAACGGACCACACACGTTGAATAGTGGTTCTCAATCTGATTCTAACTTGAGGAATTATTTTGATATATTATTTTGATTTTAATTGAAGTATTTTATATTTATATATAATTGTAGTTGTATTGTTTAGAGATAATTATGTTGTTTTTGAGATATTATTTTTAATTAGGTTTATATATTTTATTGAATAATACTTTTAATATATTAATTCTTTGGTTTATAGAGTCTTCAGAATGTGGTAATTATTTTTATATTATTTTTTGGTTAATTCAAAAATTTTGGTATATAATATTTGTCATTGTTTTAGGATAATTATTTTTTTTTAGATATTATTTTTAATTAGGTTTATATATTTTATTTGAATAATACTTTTAATATACTAATTCTATGGTTCATAGAATCCTCAGAATGTGGTAATTATTTTAATATTATTTTTTGGTTAATCAGAGAATTTAATTTTTTGTTAAAATACAATGTATTTATATATAGTATATAATATACTTAAAAAAATATTTAATTGTATGTTTAATACGTTATTTATGGATTTATTGGCAAGAGCTGTAAATAATTTCTAAATGAAAATCATGAATCTTGAAATATTTGTTTCCTACCGAATAATTTTTCTTTTCTATATTATTTTATTATATTTTAATTTTATTTTAAATTAACATATCAATATTTGAAAGAGATATACAAAGTAAAGCTTTTATGTAAATTTTCCTTCGAAACAATTTCTTTTCCAATTACTTCAAGCAGCTACGTTGAAAGCTATTTTAATATTTGAAGTATCGACCGATCGCATGACCGAACACCCACCAAATTATCCTAATTATTACATTAAAACGAGAAAATAATAAAATATGAAAGGAGAAATTGTGAGGTTTAAAGAGAAAGCTTCTTTTTTTAATATTTCTCTGTGTTAAAATTGTTCAAGCTTAGGTTCACCGACACGCGACAAGTTTATTCAAAGCTTCATACTTTTTTTTTTTTATACTTTCTCATTTCGTGAAAGCTCCTGAATTTCAGATAGCGTGACACAGAAGAGATTGGAAACTATAAAAAAAATAAGAAAATAATAAAAAGAAGAGTAAGAAAACAACACAAGGAGAAGGAGAATATGAAAAATCGTCGTTTCAGTTCGTTCCAGTGAATTTAAGAGCGATCTCTCGAAAGCAATTTAGCCAAAGCAGTCTCTTGCACAGATGAAATCACGAAAGTATTCGAAAGAGAAAGAGAGAGAGAAAGAGAAAGAGAGAGACTGTAATAACCAGGTCCGTTCGTGGCTTTGCATTTGGAACTAGGCAATCTGCAAGACTACTGTGAGGAACTTGTATTCTTGGAAATTTCAAACTTGAACGAATGAAACGAAACGAAACGAAACGAATGGAAAGTAAAGTTAAGAAAAGGATACTATAAAGGAAACTTAAAGAATAAAAAAAGAATAAAAAAAGAATAAAAAAAGGAAACGGAAGGATGAAAAATGAATAGAAAAATAGAAACTTCATTAATGACATCCACTTATACGTTTTCATTTTTTATGAATCATTTGTTTTCACTTTTTCTATTTTCTATTTTCTATTTTTGTTATTCTATTTCTCGAAACGATAGAAATCTTTCTTGTATATTCTATTTCTTTTTCAGGGTTAATTCTAAAGTCACTTTTAACTTATCTCAAACCTTTTGAGATTGGTCCAATGAAACTTGGAATATTATTTATTTATTTTTTTAATATTTATAAACTATCTGTAGTTACTATTGTTATAAAGTAGTTATATTGTAATATTGTAATATTGTAATATTGTTTATAAAAATAGTAACTACAGTTACTATAAACAATAATAACTATAACTTAAGTTATATAACTAACAAAGTTACTATAACTTTATAACAATAGTAACTACACTTACTATAAACTAGTTATATTGTTATAAACTATATTATTTATAAACTATCTATAATTGATTTAAATCTGACTAAATATTTTGCATTATTCGTAAAATATTACAAACTAATAATATTTTATTAACAATAACGTGAATTAAATGTTTCTTTAGGTTTGTATTTTTATTACAATTCAAAATAAATAATAAATAATTTGTAAAAGTAATTTTGGACAAAATAATATCTACAAATATTTCTAAGAATTATTTCATTTCATTCCCTTTCCAACATACTCAAAAAAGTCTTCAAACTTTTCTATCCCAAATTAATAATACATTAAAATAGAAATTGTATTTTTAATCAATGATCAAATAAAAATAAAACCCAAAAATATAGTAATAAAAATTAGTAATAAAATGAAGCAAATTTCAATGAAATTATATGCATTTTTTGCTTCATTTCATATTTGACAAACTTAATATAACATCAAGAATCTCTTCTACGTTCAACATTTTTTTTGTTAATTATCGTACGTGTAAAAAAGAAAACCAACAGAAGAAGAAGAAGAAGAGGAACAGAAATATAAGATGAGTGAAAAAAATTCCAGAAGGTAAGTACGTGTCTCATCAGAAAACTCACCGTTAGCAAGGCAATAAAAAAAATCGAGGGAGAAGAAGAGAAATTTGATATCCACATTGGATATATCCAAAAGGGGAAGGGGATGGAGAAAAAGAGAGACCTTCCTTTCTCGAAGGTTCATTTCGAACGTCACGCCTGTATTAACGCGTATGATAATCCGCATCATACTTGCAGTGTTGTACGAAACGTCTCTTTCTCTTTCTCTCTTTTTCAGTTTCTTTCAGTCTCTCTTTCAGTCTCTCTTTCAGTCTCTCACTCATTCACTCTTTCATATTTTCTTTTATTATTTCTTTCAGTCATCCTTTCTTTATATTTCTCTTTTTTCTCATACGTGAATAGCTGATCTCTCTTGAACATTAATGCCATCACCTGTTAAACTGTGTATGGGGGGGTCCTCGCATATTCCTTTTAACCTTTGG
This sequence comes from Mischocyttarus mexicanus, assembly GCA_023678845.1. Lineage (NCBI taxonomy): Eukaryota > Metazoa > Arthropoda > Insecta > Hymenoptera > Vespidae > Mischocyttarus > Mischocyttarus mexicanus. The sequence continues at coordinate 221,338 of JACGTP010000100.1, read as the reverse complement.
ACCATCAATTTTTTTTTTTTTTAAATACACGTGCTTTCTTGTTAACGGAAGGATCATAAAATATTCAGAGATATCCATTTTCTAACAACGTTGATTCATCGTTTATTTAATCTAATATTTTAAGGTTGTCAAATATGAAATGAAGCGAAAATATGTGTAATTTTCATTGAAATTTGCTCCATTTCGTACTTGATTAATCTAATAATTGTTATTTTAACTTTCCCCTATCTTTATTATATTTAATTATTTATTCAAAGTATAGGAAAGTTATAAGAGTGTATTTTAATAAAAATTATTTATCAATATTATCATTAATTTATCTGAATGAAATATATTAAATATCAAATAAATATATATTTATTAAATAATTAATTTTATTATAAACAATTATTATATTTTGTATATTTTTACGTATTTAAATTTGATTTCCAATGCATAGCAAAAGATAATAAAATATAGAAAGTTTGTTAAACGAAACCCCAAAATAAAAATGAAATATTACCATAAATAATTTATATTGAAATAATTTTAAAATTCACACACACACACATATACAGACACACATTTAATTGTTTCACAGTTATATTCGAGAAAACATATTTCGAAAAAAAAAAAAATACTATTCAAGTTACAGATGTATTTTAGAAAATATTCTGGGTCAATTTTTCTTTGTTCCTTTTATTCAATCCTCTACATTCTTTAGACTTTTATGATAGAAAAAAGATAGCCTTGACCCATTGACCTATTGTTAAAATACTTTAAGAATAGTCTTTGGAGTAAACTAATATCCAAACTTTAAATATAAATCACTTTATTCTATTTTTTTTCAATCAAATAACATGAAAACTCCATTGAAAGGAAATACAAATCTGTTTTGACAGGAGTCGAATCATCCTGCAGTCTCAGTTAAAATAGGGGATATTTTGCTTAGAAATAAAAATGGTTGGAGAAAAAGAACATGGGTTGGGATTTAGTAAAATTGTCCCTCGGTTGAGAATATGATCCAAAATATTAGAATTTGAACTTTTTTGAAAGAATTTTTTTTAGTAGTAGTGTAGTAATAGGAACAACAATATTCAACTTAAAAATGATTTTTGACTTTTTAAACTTAGAATCATTTCCTTTTCCCTAAGGATTAACGACTTATGGGTCCACCAAAATGGAATTGAAATTGAAATACCAGGTATGTTCTTTTATAAAACCATCAATGCTTACTTCATTTTTACAATTTTTTGAATTTATTATATAAAAAAAGAAAATAAAATATCTTCGTACGTGATTGCTAATAAAATTGATAGAATTTTATTAAAAGAGGAAATCAAAAAAAAAATATATTTTTTTATTTCTATACTCGTAGGTAGTAAAAAATTATTTTATTAAAATTGTAAAAGGATTTTTATATGAAATGGGTGAGAGGGGTTTACTACACCATACAATATTCCTTTTATGCTTACTTCATTTTATTTCTATACCTCATTGTTATTTTTCTAAAGATGAAAATAGTCATTCAATTCAATATTGAATTAGAAACCCTCTGAGTTATTTTACTGGTGAAAAGAAAATATTCGGAACAAGTGATCACAGATTTACTGTTAGCTGGATTGTCAAATAAGACTAAGTTTTGACATCTTAGTCACAGGAAATGAGATTATCTGTGTAGGTGTGTGGGATAACAAATCCCAAAAGACTTGCATTCTAACGACAAGAAGAAGATGACTTGGTTATCTGTTATTTTTTTTTTTTAAGGTGCTACCTGAAATAAAATAACCATTGGAACTTTATTTCGAAAGCAGCTTTTGAACTTTTCGGGTAAAATTGGATTAGAATTGAACAGATTAGGATTAACTTTAGGTTTCAAATAAAAATGTGTAAATAAATGTTTTCTAAATTTCTATTTCTTTGATTCGTAGAATTTTCTCTTCCCTTCAGTGTGATCTGTTTATTATAAAAATGAAAAGAAATATTTTTTCAAAGCATTCAAAGACGTTTTTGTTTCCTTGTTTAAAATTCGGTAGCTGAAAAATGTCTTTTCAAATTTTATTCAATTCGTACGATTGTCGACTAGAACAGCAGGGAAATGCTGTTGAAATGCTGCTGAATTCATGGTCAATTATTCTATCAATTATTGTTGCATGAAACCGCATAACAGATTATCTGCTGCTTTAGAAGCAATAATAAAATTGTACAAGTGTTTAGAGAAAAAAATAAATGAACCGTGACGTGTAGTTGAAAATTAGAAGAATGTTACGTTTAGTCATTGTGGTCAATTTAAACAAGGATTCTTCTCTTTTGAGAATCTTATAAATAAAATTGTCAAAGTATGTTCTCTCGAATACAATAAACCCTTAGTTTTGTTTCTTTTTGAAAGAAAATAATACAGAAAAAGGGGAAGTAAGAAAAAAAGGTACAGAAGAATGGGTACTTTTTGTAAATGTTTTTCTATAGCATCCCATTGCGATTAGAAAATTTATCAAAATTTCTAAGTGGGATAAAATAAATAAACCCTTTTTTCCTTTTTTCAATGCGATTTTTAACGGAACTTTTTTTTTTTTTTTTTCTGGGTAATAGACCACCTATCGAACGTTTTACCACAAGGAACAATGAATTTGAGGATTTCGTTTTGTATCCATTTTTTTAAAAGTCTTTGAAGAAACTGGCAGGAACAATCGAATTTATTTTACGATTAAAGTCTACGAGTCAAAGAAAACATTCAGGATTGGTATTTTTCTATTGTACATTTCAAAGATTTTAACAATCTGAAATCGTGTATTTTATAAAGAACCTTTCGTTGAATACTTAATCAAAAAAAATAACTTTCAAGGTGTTTTTTTTTCCAAAAGAAATACCACAAAACCAAAATTTCATACAAATTTCAATAAAATTCAATAAAAATTGTTTCTTTTAATTAACAACAAAATTATTAATTAATCTGTAAAAATTAAAACTTATACAAGATTTGTATTTTAATTAAATTAGAAATACAATTGAAAATATAATTTGTTGCAAAGAAATAACTGGAAAGTAAAAGTAATATTTAGTTAATTATTTACTTTTCTAAATAACAATAAATTAAATAATATTTATCTTTTCTAAATTTTAATTTTCTTCTATTAAATTTCTATTATTACGTTTGTCAAGAGTACAAAATGGAACAAATTGAAATGAAATTTAAGTGCATTTTTCTGCTTCATTTCATACTTGACAAACCCTAATAAATTCCTCAATAAAATAGAAATTCCTCAATAAAATAGAAATTCCCTGTTAATTTGTTAAATAACGTTGATAAATAATTTTCTACAAATAACAAGAATAGACTATAAAAAGAAAAAAGAAATAAGGAAGGAAGTAATAAAATTAGTTCAAGATTTATGTTCGATAAACGTAGGGTAAAAAAATACGATTGAAATAGTTGAAAAGATTTGGAGATAAAGATTTCGAGATAAAGATAATAATAGAAAAAAATTGGTTTAAAGGATAGTTAACAAGGATACATACGAGTATATTGGTATTAGCGTCAGCGAAATTTTCTTTTTTAACGAAAGATAACCAAGTTTACGACAAATGTGAAAGAGAAAAAAGGTAAGCATGTTTTCTAAAAACACAATTCGTTCCATCTGGTTTATTGGTTTCTCCAAAAAAAGGGATGAAAAGGAGGGAGAGGCGAGAAAAGGGAACACAAGGGAATACAAGGGAACACAAGGGAATAGGGATCATGTTTAAATATATTTGTACCTGGTGAAATGGATACCTACGATTTTGTCACGGTCAAGATTTTCACCTAAACTTTTAAGAATCGTTGGTCCATTCAAAAAGATTTCAAATCGTTGATTGTTATTTTTTAACTGAACATTTAAATCTATCTCAAGTCACTTCTTCTTTATCGAATGAATACCAATGAAAAGGAACACTCGAGTTGATTGAATTGTTGAAAAAATCTAAAATGGAGAGGAAATAATATTGCAAAAAAAGAATAACAAAGAAGATAAATAAATAAATAAATAAATAAATACACTTAGGATAATTACAATGCAATTTTTTTCAATATATTTTAATTAAATTTGATTAGAAAATAATTTGATAAGAGAAAATATTAATTAATGTGTATTTTAATTTAATATATAAATAATTAATTATTATATAATTTAATTAAATATAAATAATTAATTAATATATAATTTAATTTACTATAAATAATATTATCAATAAAATTTAATAAAAAAACAATTTAACAAGAAAACATTGCACGTAATCTAATCGTTGTAATTGTTTAAATCAATCACATAAATTTCTTGTTATAAAAAATAAATTAAAAAAAATAATATCAAACCTTTAGATTGAATCATTGTAAGAAACAATAGAAAGAAAATAAAATAATTTCAATCAAAATCAAAGAGACAAATAATTCTCTCCCAACAGAGGATTACTTACTTGCTTACTTTCTTATAAATGTTTATTACTTAATCGTCTTGATGAGTGAGTGAGAAAGACAGAGAGAGAGAAAGAGAGAGAGAGAGAGAGAGATAAATATTATAACGATCGATCGATTGAACAGGATCGACTGGATTCCATCGTGATTCCATCGTCTTCTAATCGTCTAATGACTGTATTCCTCCAAGACAAATCGTGCGAATAAAGATGCGTTAACGAATAGCTATATTTATCAAACGTGAATAAATTACTCGTCGAGTTATGCAAAATACGTAAGGTATCTCTCTCTTTCTCTCTTTATCTCTCACAAACACACACACACATACACACACACACACTTTCCTACTCTCGTATTTGGATTTACGATCGACTAGAAAATATGATATTTCTCGCGTGTGCTCTCGCGACTCTAAACCCTTCCACCTCTACTCCACCTTACCCTTTCCCTTCTTCTTCTTCCTTCCTTCCTTCCTCCTACCCTTCATTCTTTTTTTGTTTCTTTATTTATATCATTGAGAATGAAAAGAGAGTGAGGGGGTTGGGGAATGGGATAAATGTACGGCCGTGTTTGATTGTGCGATACCGCTTAAGGTATTGTAACGCGAACTGGTCTTAAATCGGAGAACGCCCGGTCACTTTAGCATACATGTAAATCCTTAAGGTCTCTGGTAGTTGGGTGAGAGGGTGAGGAGAAGAGTGGAGAAGAGAGGAGAAGAGAGGAGAGAAGGAAAGGACGGCGGGTGCGTGTTCCCCGTGATCCACCACCTTCCTTCGAATCCGAATATGGCGTGTTGCCCACGTGGGCAAAAACCTTTCCAACTCCCTTGGACCTTCTCTTATATTCTAATGAATGCGGATATCACCCAACTTCAGTTAACGTAACGAGCATCTTCACCAACAACTCTACACACACACACACATATACACAAACATTACATATATGTTCATTACGAATTATTCGAAATTATTTTTACGAATCTAAACTTCAAGTTTCAACTTTCAAGTTTCTATCCATACTTGTGTATATATTTTAACAATAATTATATAATGGAAAAACTATTGTCAGGTTTTTCTTATTGAATCGTATCAAAAAATATTTATCAAACAATATTTTTACCACTAAGCTAAATTGTGGAAAGAAATTAATCGGAAAATTTGTTTTGAAGATAAACGTAAAAGAAATAGAAAGGTTTAAGAAGTTTTCTTTTCTTAGGGTGTTCACTTGGTGATGAACTCACCTCGTTTATCACCCTAGGACCGATAAATCAGTAAAACGCGGAACGCTTTGTGGTTCCCCATCGTGTTAGAACGGTTCATAATCGAGCATGCTCGAAGTATCCCTGGGGTGCGATTATCTTCGCATGTACCGGGTGTACATTATCTCAGATTCGCCCTTCGAGACTAAACAACATAGAAATGTGGTTTTTATATTGTACCATCATTTCTAAATGGATTTGTTTCCTTCTTCGAATGTTTTAAGATTGAAATATTGTACGAATGGAAAAATAGGAACAAAAATATAATCGAATAAATATTTATTTAGGTTTAGAAAGAAAGAAATAAAGAAAGATTGTAAGAAACCACGAAATAAAAAGATTATCGAATACCCCTTGGTTGTGTCGGTGGATGAATGTGTTAGGATGAATTTGATCTAATCTAAGAGGGTTGAAACAACACCCCTTGGTCGTTAGTTCTTTGGGAAAGTGGGTGTGGTCAAAGAGTGTTTATAAACTGGATTAAGGGAGAAATATCATCGTTTTGTATTACGTTGTTGTTCTTATTTAGGGTGTATCGTAAAAGACCTACTCAATTCTATCCATTTTCATTTACTACGTTTCTTTCCGTCGGAAACTATTCGTTCTTCTTCCTATTTATTCCCTTAAGGTTTTTCTATCATTTAAATATCTCAAAAATAATCTAAGTATGCATACAATAAAATAAATATTAACCCAATTCTAAGAATAATATCTACAAATTTTATAATTCATTTATCCTAACCCCATTGATTATATTTAAATAAACCAATGATATACACCTAACTCTAAACGATCTTAAAAAATCTATCAAAAAAACAAAAATCTCTTTCTATGAGTATCGAAACGAATTTAGGTTTATTGAAATAAGTGTGAAAGATTTCATCGTAATTTGTGTTTGTCGTTGTCATCTCATCTGCTTTGGTTCCGCGTCATTCGGTAAAACATTGGTCTCTGTTCTGGAAAAAAAAAAAGGAATAGGAAAGAAAAGGATATTGGCACGACGGAGAAAGGAAACAAAAAGGGAAGTGGATCGGTTAAGGGTGTAGAGGGGGATCGGGGAAGTAGAAAAACAGGGAAGAAGAGAGGAAGGATAGGCACGCGAAGTTGCATGCTTGTCTGAGAGGCGGTGGGCGTGGCTAACATTGAGTCACGCCTACCGTTTCCCCTCAGATGAACTCGTGGTGGGGTAAGGTAGTTTCTTATTGGTTGGTTACCGGTTCACCGGCTCAGCCTCGTATTAATTATTCTAAATAAGTCGTCGGCCCTGCGCCTGGCTGATTATAGAGTTTGCAGTGCCATAAATAGAACCCGTTTACAAATCGCGTTCGGGGAATAATGATCGGTCCACTCTTTCTCTCTCATTCTTTCCCCCTCCCCCCACCACCTTCCCACTACTCTATCCTTTTTTGACAAGAAAGAAAAAAAAGTCATCGATCTCGCGTAGAAACCTTAAAGACTTTTATCTCTTCTACTCTTCTGTTCATTAAAATCGTAAGATTCTTTTTTATTTGTGTTTCCTAAGTACTTGCTTTTACGTTCAAGTCTTTATTGCTGTAAATATTTAGTGTAAACGCGTTCTTTACTCTTTAACGAACCTTTTGGATTTATTTCTACTCCCAAGTAGGTGGGGAAACTTTAGAATGTTGAAATTTTTTAACATAGAAATATCTTTGATTTGTAATATTTCAAATGGTAAAGTTACTTTATATCTGTTATTATTCAGATAAAATTATTAAAAATAGTGTTTCTTCAGTTTTAGTTTATTAATCATAATATATTGTATTAGTGTGTTAACAATCAAAATATTGTCTAACTTAAAGATTTATCGAACAAGAACCTTTATGACTTTCACGTAGACCCTTTTACCTTTATATCAAAAATTCTAATCCTTGACTTTTTAATATACGAATAAAATGTTCTCGTTATGGGGTTCCATGGTTGATCGTATATAATATGAATGCTCTATTGTACGAAAGAGATAATACTTGAGAGGTCCCTGTTTGGCATGACTAATGTTCTAATTGAAAATTGGTACCGAGCTTGGTCATGGTTCTATGCTCGTTTCACTGGAAGAACGGATATGTTTATTTATTGATAGATAGACATATTAAATTTATTTATAACAGTTATCTCTATTATTGTTCTTAACATGATTCGTATCGAGGTTGAGGTATTACTTTTAACGATTGCTTTGTACTCAGGGTAACTACTTCAACTATAATACAACAACATCTGGTTGTTGTTGTTGTTGTTGTTGTTGTTGGTACCTGCACTCACTCACACATATACACACATACACACACATTCACTCACTTAATCTCTTTCTCTTGAGAGTAGGTTGCTAGAAGGCACTTCTTGGTCATTAATAAAACTGACCTAAGCTCGTAACCACTTACAGCTCTTAAAAACAGAACAACGATTATTCGTTAAGTTTACGGTAGGCCAAGTTCGTAAGTCGACATGGTTAATCGTTATTATTTATTATCCAATAAAATTAACATAAATCATGTTACGTGTTATGAAAGAATTTCACTTATTTATTTATTTACAATTATTTATTTACAAGGTGGTGGTGTATCTCAAAAGTATACTCAATCGAGACAAGAAAAATTTAATAAACCATTATATTTTTGATTACATTGATGTTAACTTTGATTTCCGATCTATACTCACACCGTACGAATAATCATTTAAAATACAAATTAAAAAGAAATGAGTTTTGGGTAAGAAAATAAAAATCTGAATATTTGTAAAGAAAACATTAAAACTTCAATGCAAAGTTTTCTTTACTCTCTCTCTCTCTCTTTGTATTCAAATATATCTTCTTGTTATCTTACACACACACACACACACACACACACACATATATAAGACCATATATAAGACATACATACGATATTACCCGTACAGCTCGTTAGCGTTTATAGAAACGAAATGAGCTCACGATCTTAACCTGAATGTCATCTGCGTGGTTTGAAAATCGTATAATTTCTCTCGTAATTCATTTCTTTTTTTTTTAAATACCACTTTGAAAGAAACTAACCAACTCTGTTTCTATCTTTGATTTCTATTTATCATTTTTAATTTTTTTTTTGGATTTTCTTTTCTTCCAGTTAGAGATAGTTCAAACTCTTTCAAGATAATTACCACGTATAAGTCACATATGTAAGTATATATATATATATGTATATATAACATATACATACATATATATAAGGTGTAACTAACGTAGACAATCTCCTGCTACGATCTGATCCGATATAATTAGATAAAACGTTTAACTCGCGTTAATGGGATGGGGCAAAGACAAATCGCCTTTTACGAGCTGCCACGAGGGAATTGCTGCTCGTGGATTCGCATACGTGTGCAAGCGAAGAAACCCATGCTGCTATCACCTCCAACTTGCTTCACCATTTGATTTAAGTGCCTTCGTTACAGCCAATCGCTTTACCGAGTAAACTGAGTTCTAATTTAAATAAAATCTATTTACTTCTCCTCTTTCTTCTTACACTTCAGCTTCCATCTCCTATCACACCCATTTATTCACCTTTTTGTGTATCAACTTACTCGCCTTTTAATTAGTATTTGTGTATGTTAAATATTTTTTTTCTTCACGTTAATTGATACTTACTCTAATTGATGATAATTATTATTATTAATAGTATTATTATTATAAGTTATATTGGTTATAAGAATTAGTTGGACTTGTAATTGGAATTTGTTAGTATGAAAATATTGTTGATTTTATTTAGATGTAAAGTGTGTGTAATATTTTTATTAAAGAAACAAATTTTAGAATTATTTATTATTTTATAATGTTAATATTTATATCTCGAATATAATTTAATTTAATTAATTATTGTTGTTATATTGTTTAATTAATTATTGTTCTTATAATTTTTTACGACGTATCGTTTATTTTTGTATGCAAGAAAGAATGTTTTGTTTATTGGCTAATGCAATTATTTTGGTTTTGCATACATTTTGCATACCTTATTATTATTATTATTATTATTATTATTATTATTATTATTATTATTGAAATATTTATGTACGATTATCATTTAATTATTCCTCTAATTACGAAGTTTGTATATTTTTTTTATTTTTTGTTCAGACAAATAAGACGACAGTTTTGATTCGTAAATAATAACAGACATTTAAAGTAAGCCTCGAATTTACTCGAGAATTTGCATGAAACAACACTAACGCTAGTGGCATAATTACGAGGATCTTTTTAAATGCCCAGAATATCTTGAGCATCTCTTCGCGTGTTCAAAAACGTTCGAAAATAATTCACTTTGCGCGTTAAGTAATTGTAAATAATGTCTGTGGTATGGAAATGGTGAAAATAATATGGTATTGTCGTGATTAAATCTTCAAAAAGGTTAATATTTCAAATCGTATATTACAAGAGAGAAAGAGAAAGAAAGATCGAAGATATGGTTCAATCAGATTAGAATAATCATAGAATTAGTACGAGTTTGATCACGAAAAATTCATTTTCATGTTGTAAGTATTTGTTCGTTTCTACGAATCATGATGATTAGAATTCTATGAATGAAAAGAAGGTCTACTCAAAGGACTGTAGAAAAATATTGATTTTAGAGAAACACAATAATAGAATAGGAAATTTCTTTTTGACAGGTATTAGTGAATTAATCGAAATATCGTCACTGTAATTGGGAATTTACATCTTTGATTAAAAAAAAAAAAAATAAAATGAACGATAACAAAAGTAAAATATTAAAATTCTATTGGATAAATTAATAGTAATATTTTTTTTAGCGTAAGTTACTTTTGTAACACCCTGTATATTCGTTCTTAATAAATTTCTAAATTGAGTTACACGAGTAATAATTGAAATCGATTAGAAAGATTGACTCGCTTAGGAGAAGACAAGAATATCGATAGCCCTTGTAGGATAATCCATCCTTTTCTTAAAGCAGTCCTTAAAAAGGATCAAAGAAAGAGAAGAAGGATTGCAAAAGGAACGGAACAACATATCCGACGGTGTTCGTGTAAATTTTCTTTGGATGCAATTCGTGACATTCGTCTTGGACAATTGCATCCACGAGGAACTGAAAGTGGATGGGGAAACAAGAAAGAGAGAGAAAAAGAGAGAGAAAGAGAGAGAGATACGAGATAAAAAATCGAAGAAGGAAGAAGATAGGAGGAGAAGCTGGAGAAGAAATGAATTAGCCGGCTGGATCTGGTCAGACAACGCCGTCACAGTGGGGAGGAACAAAAATATGGAGTAGTGGTCGTCTTGAATGTGGTAGGGGTAGATTGTAGGCGTGGCAATTGTAGGGAGGGGCAAGAATATGGGCAAGCCTCGACTGATTTTTAGTAGTGGGGATAGATTTAAACTCATTGGTAGGGGAGAATTGAATTTTCTCGTCGCACTGGCGCAGAATATTCCACGTACCTTCTTTTTCTCAACTTTCTCTCTCTCTCACTCTTTCATTTTTTTATTTATCAAATTAATAAAAACAAAAAAAAATACAATTGGACCGCGAAATTAATCGAATGATAAGAGAAAGAAAAAAAGAAACACGTAAAATTATTTTTCCATTGAAAATAGATTCCCTAATATCGTTCGTATAAATTTTCACGCATAAATATCACACTCAAACGTCATGTATATAAGATTCTCTTCTTCATAATCTTGCAAAAGACGATAGGATTGGTGTCGATCTATCGTGACTATCATAACAGGCGAATACTATCGATTCGTTCCATCCGAGATAGAATATTTTAATCGAAGTTGATCGTCTGGTCTCGTCTCATCTCGTCTCGTCTCGTCTTTTATACCGAAAGATTTATAACATGAGTTTAGAGATAGAAATTCAAAAAGAAAGATAGAGATAGGATGTATTATAGATAGATGCATATACAGATAGATGAATAGAACAAAAAATAGACAGAGAAAGAGTACGAGTATATAGGTTAGGGTTGATTTTCCAGACGTGTCCCCTACTACCGGTGCCATTGGTGTCAGTGGTGGGGATAAACACGAAAGGAACCTCGTGGTAGGGTGATACGTTCGCCAGTGGGCGGAGTTTACGAACTGAGAGTTAATAGAGATACAATCGAGGGTGTCTAGTACACTGCACTCAGAGTTCTCGCGTAGGAGGAGTGAACAGGGGTGTTCGGAGGGGGGGAGAGTACCACCGAGAGAGTGAGAGGAAGAAAGAGAAGAATATAGGAATGGAGAGAGGGAACGAATGAACGAGAGAGGAACGGGGAAGCTGGTAAGTAGGGACTCAGAGTCCCCTAGTTTAGACATCACTGAGCGACGGATGGACAGGCAGTCAGACCCGTCACAGCACTCGCTAAGAGTACTCGGAAACCTCGGGAAAAGCCTCCATCTAAAAGACGCGTTCTCTTTTCTTTGGACTCGATCCAGGTTCAATTTGAAACCAGAAAGAGCACAAGAGAGAGAGAGAAAGAGAGAGAGATAAACTAAGATAGTGGGAGTGGGAGGAAGGGAGAAAGAGAAAAAGAGAAATAGTATGAATATTTCGAAGATTAGAATAACGAGTCGAGAATAATATTGCAACTTAAATTAGTTTTGAATATTTTACGATGAGATATGATATTGTCTCTTGGAGATTACTGTCGTTGAAATTACTCTGCAACGTTTGAACAAAATCGAGAAAGAGAGAGAAAGAGAGAATAAATTGTAGAAATATTTGTACATATAGAGAGAAAAATAGAGAGAGAGAGAGAGAGAGAGAGAGAGAGGATAGAAATAGATACAGGAAGAATAGAAAAAGGAAAGTGTGAAGTTCTTAAAGGATAGACTGTGACAAGAAGAGAATTACAAAGAACAACCTTAGTGTCGTGTAGTGATATTCATTTGATTGTTTTGAATACACTGAAAAGAACACGTTTCTTGAGGAATACGAAAAGACTTGAAGATTTCTATTTGAGTGAAAAATAGAAAAGGAATTCGAAGGACGAGATTGTTTTTAACTTGGAATAAAAATCAGTGTTTGTTTAGTTAGTATGGGGATTCGTTTCGAATTGGGTAACGTTGATCCTCCACGACCTTATCATCATCATTATCATCATCATCATCATCATTCTAATCGTGAAAAATCGATCGAAAATTTGGGTAAATTGGATAAACGGGATAAACTTATTACAGAAGAAAATGATGTTAAGTCTTTAGGATTTAGCGTTGTTAATATTCTTCGACCAGATTTTGGGAAAAAAGCGATATTAAATACTAAAGTTAAAGAAAATATTAACTCAAGTGTACCAACGTATCACAGTTCACCGTCGATTCCACTTCCTCGCGATCTTAGTGTGAGTAGTACTTCTTCGGTAAATATTATCAACAATAAATTATCTTCACAATCCTCGCAATTATCGTTTCTGACGAACCGTGAAAAGGATTCATCCTGTCCGTCGCATTGTGGTGGTCTAAGCAGAAGCGGAAGCGTTGAAAGTTTAGTTAGTCTGGCAAGTTTAGCCAGTAATAGAAGTTCAGTGACTGGTAGTACACCCACTTTGAGTTCAGCTTCTTCAACTATTGGAACTGAATCGGTTAGCAATGAAAATACGACTACTAATGTGAATAATCTTTCACAAAATGGAAACAATGGAACCAATTGGCCTGCTTGGGTCTACTGTACGAGGTACTCCGATAGACCTTCTTCTGGTGAGTAGTCAAGAGACTATTTTTTATTCTTTGAAAAGAAACAAAATTCTAGTTTTCTTCAACTTTCATTTATAGAAAATAATAATCTACACAGTTAGTGGTTTTACAATTATTTCTAAATATTAGAATAATTGAATATTCCATTAAAGAAGAAAGAAATAGAGAGAGAGAGAGAGAGAGAGAGAGTTCAAGTATTTCTATCGCACGAAAGGTCGTAACACAGTTCAAACATAATTCTAAGTCTTCTAACACTTTTGTTTTTCAGGACAGAGGGTTGACGTTCTATACCACCTGCCTTTGTTCGCAGAACTTAATTGTCTAGAACCTATATCCTCGATCTACTATTTCTTTTATTTTCTACTTCTTCTTCTTCTTGTTCTTTTATTCACTCTCTTTCATTCTTTACGATCACTGTCTGACCCACATATATGCACTGTTGCACCTCCGCCACCTTTACAACGTTCAGCAACCTCTCGATCTTCGCACCGGGGTGGTCCGGAGCTTTCACGATCCCGATAAACGTGTTTACTAATTACACACTCCTATCTCCTTGTATTTCTGCACGAATCTCGAGATCGTACTTTCCTTTAATTAAGTAAATGTTAAAACACACATAGTGGAGGGGAATTAGAAACGGAGATTAGGGATAATAGATTTTCATCGGAGAATTATTTTTGTATTATTTCTAATAGCTTAGAAAATAAATTCTTATCGGATTAAAGAAGTGTGTGTGTGTGTATGTGTGTGTGTGTATAAAAAATATTTTATTTATTATACGATAATGCGTATTTATTTCCCCTTCTCTTAAAACATTTTTTCTATGTTCCTATTTTATTTATTTTTCTTTCTTCTTATGGTCAAGATCGAATAGGAAGGCGCGAATGTAAATCGTTTGATAAATATCGAGCATCGATGCCCCGTCGCGATTAATTATTTATTCCACGAGCGTGAGGATTAATTCGATACGCTGCTAATGAACGCGATGGCGTGCACAAAAGTTGTATATCATGAGTTAGCTTTTTTAATCATTCCTGACGCTCTGGTATTTATACATTTTATCAAGCTTTCCTTCCTTCCTTCCTTATTTATTTATTTATTTATTTCATTCTTTTCTTTCTCTTCTTTATATTTTTATACATAAATTTATATATTACGTATACGAACCTGACTCATTTCTACGAAAACACATTCCACGAATTTACATTCCTAAATCGAAGTTGGAGGTAATAAATATTCATCGTTAAGACTATTCCCTTTCCTGTGTTAACTAAACTGAATAGAAATATTTTTGGCTACTGTATTTGCCTTTATTGAGAGGAATTCAAATTTCTTTTTTTTATGATAAATCAGTCGTTTTAAATTGTTTAGAGTTATGATTTTTACTTGTTGGGGAGGTTCACGTTCTTTTTTTGAGGAATAATTAATTGTTTTTATTGGATTAAGTATTTTGAAGAATTATAAGAATGGTATAACGAAATATTTTTAATTCTATAAAATTTTGATTGCAAGATTAAATTCTTTTTACGATAAAATTTCATCTGAAAAATTGTTCACAAAATTATTGAAATTAATCGAGGAAGTTAACATTCTTCTATTGTGGAATAATAAATTATTTTAATTGCATGAAATATTTTAAAGAACTATAAAGAATTGTAATGAAAATATTCTCAACTCTACCAAATTTTGATTGGAAGATTAAATTCTTTTTACGATAAAATTTCATCTGAAAAATTGTTCACAAAATTATTGAAATTAATCGAGGAAGTTAACATTTTTCTATAGTGGAATAATAAATTATTTTAATTGCATGAAATATTTTTAAAGAACGTGTAATGAAAATATTCTCAGCTCTACCAAATTTTGATTGCAAGATTAAATTCTTTTTACGTTAAAATTTCATCTATAAAATTGTTCTTAAATATATTGAAATTAATCGAGAATATTAACGTTCTTCTATTATGGAATAATAAATTATTTTCATTGGATTAATTATTGAAGAACTATTAGGATAGTAATTCCTTTTTGACTTAAAACAATATTTCATTAAATTGTTCACATAGTTCTAGCTTTTCCATTTTCTTGAACTAAAACCCCTCGTTTGAATTTTGTTTTTCCAGGACCAAGAACAAGAAGAGTAAAACGTCCACAGTGTAGCGTAAAGAGTGGATCACCCGATGAGAAACGACCTAGAACAGCATTCAGTGCCGAACAGTTGACAAGGCTTAAAGAAGAATTTGCTGAGAATCGATACTTGACAGAGATACGAAGACAACAACTATCGAGGGATCTTGGATTAAATGAGTCACAGATTAAAATATGGTTTCAAAATAAGAGGGCTAAGATCAAGAAAGCTAGTGGACAAAAAAATCCATTGGCCCTACAGCTGATGGCTCAAGGACTTTACAATCACTCGACTGTACCAGTGGACGAGGACGGTGAAGAAATCATTGAACCTCAAAATAATAATTCACCATGAATCATGTGAATTTATTTCTTTTTATATTTAGTTTTATTTTTTTTTCAAAATATATACCCGATTTAAAACTTATTTTGTTATTTATTTTTTTTTTTTATTAAGAAACACAGGGACGCGTTTATGAAATCGTTCCAATTGTTAATTCTTGTTTTAATTCTTGTGACTGTGAGATAAAATGAATACAAAGTTATATTCAAAATATAACTTTTAAATATTCGTTAATATTTTTCGTTTGTTTATTTCTGAAATTTGGAATGAATTTTTCTTGAAAACAAATTTCAAATTAAAGTTTTAAAAAGAAGACAATATAAGCTCTAAGAGTTTCGTTGATTTGTTTATTATTTATTATTAACTTTCCGGTGAAGAAAAATTGTAAATACATTCAATGAAAATCTAAAGTAATTAAATCGTAATATTCGTTTTGTGCATATGTAAGATAGGAAATGAATTTTTTAGTAGCAACTTGTCCTAAGTTATCAAACTGAATAAAATGTATGTATGCATGTATGAATGTGAATTATGTATGAATAAATGTGCGTGTATCGTTTTAAATGAATAAGAAATGATCTCACCTTGTATATTCTTCTTAGGAATTACGTTACCTTGTTGCATGTGTCATAGTTGGGTAGAATAAAATTTTATCCTATGTCAAATACTACCATATTCTAATATTTCTCTCGATCGTATTTTTAAAATGATCGGATATGTAATCCGTGTATTAACTTTGCTATCATATCTGTCAACGATTAAAAATTTATTTCAAATGATTCTAAATATATTTCTACTATGTTACAACAATATCCAATATTCCCTTTATGAACTAATCCTAACAAAATATATATTTAATAAATAATAAATAATAATAATAATAATAATAATATATAAAATATATTTTATAATTAATATATATTCTTGTATATTTTATTTTTAAATATAAAAATCAGTTAGACAGAGATAAGAAAATTCTTTAAAAAAAACATTGTTCAACTTATTGAAATATAAAATAAATAAATATAGAATATATATGTACTATATTATAAAATATATTTTATATTGTCAATGTTATACACACACATATAAATATATTATAAAATGAAATAGTATTATTTAAATGAAACAAAAAATATTTCATCGTAAAGATAAATCTTTCATCGAATAAATTCTAATCCCATAATTAAAATAAACTGACTACGAGAGAGTAGAGTTTATTTCAAAATAGATAACGACAAGGTCGGTCGTTTGGTGGTCTTCTAATTGGTCCTAAATTAACGAGCCACCCAGTGTATTTTGAGAGAGTGAGTATGTTTAAGAGAAAAAGAGACAGAATGAGACAGAATGAGAGAGAATGAGAGAAAGAGGAGGAACGAACGAACGAACGAACGATAACTGGAACGTGTCGGTGATGACACTCGATAGGACTAGTTTAGAAACGTGTTTTGCGTAGATAGCAGTAGCGATGGACATGAGATAACCGATATATGTAGTATACTTGTTAAACGATGCCATATTACACGACTCCAACGGATTTACGAGCATCTACCCTTTCCCCTTCTCTCTGTTTTTTTTTTTTTATCTCTTTCTCAGTCTCTCTGTTTCTGTTATATTCTTTTTATGTTTCTTATTCCACATCAAACTCATGGTTGTCGTCGTCGTCGCGACAATTCTCGTTTCACGAAACGTTGAAGGAACTTGGGGTGAATTATTACCCTTAATGCTAGCCCTTGATCTTTTACGAGAACACCATTCTCGTCGTTTAAAAGAGAGAGAGAGAGTGTGTGTGTGTGTATGTGTGTTATCTTTTACATCATTAATTGGTCCTTTTTAGATCCTGTAAATTATCTACATTCGTCTCCTACTTATAAACTTTCCCTATCTTGTAAATAGTTAATAAATTATCAAGCTTGTTATAAAAGTTGTCACTTCAATTATGATACATATATATGAATTAAATTTATATATTATACTCCTATCTATATGAAATTTGATTTTAGATATATATACACGTTGAACAAAATTTTCATTTTATGTAGTTATTTTTGACGATATTTTATTATTTAAATAAATTATATATAAAAAATATTAATAATTCATGGATTTCTATATTACACAATTGTACAAATCAATATTATTCATTATAAATAAATATAAAAAAGGACAAATTGATTAATATTGTTTCAAAGATAACTTCTGCTTTCCTTTTCCTTCCTATAAACAATTAATACATAATAATTTATATATAAATAACACAAACATTTTTATATATTATATTTATTATTAAATGTATCAGCAACACATAAATGTACTTGTATTTAATAATGATTAAAATAAAATAAGAAATAAATGCTATCAAATAGATAAATATATATGTATTATTATTATAATTATGTATATATATGATTAATAAATATATGAATAGAAAGGATTAATCGATCAAGAATTGAAACTTCATTCAATACGAGTATAAATCAGACAAGTTATTTGCGAGATAATCAAGTTTGGATAGAAAGAATAAAATAAGAAACTAACACTAAGCTATAAGAATTGTTCAGAGCATTACTCTTTCACTCTTTCTCTTATTCTTTCATTTCGTAATCCCTTTTACGAGCACAAATCAAAACGATGCTTGATGTTCTGTGGACCACGCTTCTCTTGTAATCTGACGTGACTTTTAAACGCACACAACACGTACAATAAGAATAAGAATAAGAATAATAATAAAAAAAAAGGGAAAGAAGAGAAGGATAGCGTTACACAGGGTTACATACTTTCATGAATACTTACGATGATGGATGATGGTGAACAACACGCGAAATTTAGAATCGTCATCTGTCTGGTTAGCCACCAACAAGCTCCTTTTTACAATTTATTTTCTATCTCGAAATAATAATCTTTCTTTATATCTTTTATGATACTAATTAAGCATGATTCGATTTTATCTTTAAATTTCTTTTCAATAATCCTATTGTTCATTTGTATTTTTAAATATCCATTTAGCAACGACGAGAACTCGATGTTACAAATGTTGTTAAGAAATCATTTAGAAAGCAGATATTTGGTATAACAAATTATCTCGATTAAGTATCGTTCTATAATTATTATACTAAATTATATTAATAATAATCTTTAATACAAACTGAAATAATAAAACTAAACTTAAATAATGAATATTATTAAACACCAACGTTTCTAAATTTCTTAATAGTTCATATAAAATAAAGGTATAAAATAATAACAACAATAATACTAAAGATTAATAAAAAAAATAGAAAAGAGTGAAGAAATAACACGGAACTACTTAAAAACCAGTCTTCCACTCTATGTGCAACTTGTTAAATACTCTTCGTGTTGTAGAAGGAACACGATGCTTTTGCCATTATTAATTATCATTAATCTAAGTGTGGAGATGAGCGTGGCGTGGGACGGGCTATTAGCAAGTAGGGTGTACATTAGAGAAAGAGAGAAACAGAGAGAGAGAGAAAGAGAGAGAAAGTACGGGCAGCGGCCCAAACCGGGGATAAATTACAGAGTCGTTGTCCTGGCCATTGTATTTAACTGCGGCGATGCGTAATTGCTTGAACGTCGTTGCACATATACGTACAAATGTTACATAAAGAGAGAAACAGAGAGATAAATAGACAGATAGAGAGAGAAAGAGAGAAAGAGAGAGAGAGAGGGTAGAGAAAACGAGTTAGAGGTTACAGAAGAGACGACAGGGGGGTAGGTGTAGGGTGTTTAAACGGTGTGAGTGAATGAGTGTGTTGGATGGAGAAAGAGGGGGAAAGGGAGGAGAGAGAAAAGGGGTGGAAGTCGTGGTCGAGAAGCATAGTCATTGGAATGGCCATTAGGGGTCTCTATGTTCCCGCTAGTGGCTCACTAAATTTTGTCTTCTTGCGAACCGCGGACCACCTTGCGATCCTTCCAGAATTTAATGCCACCCAACCATCTTTCTCTTTATCCCTCTCTCACTCTCTCTCTCTTTAACTCTCTCTTTCACTCCTGTTTATTATTATTACAATATTGGTAGGCTGTGGTAAGCTACAATGTTGTGTAGATTCTCGTATCAGGTTTTCGTTAGTGTCTGGTTTAGTTCCTAACTCTTGGTATTCTGTTTATGATATTCTATATTTTAGATTTGTTTGATTTGTTTATTTATTATTATAATATTCTAATAATAATTTGTACTATTAGGTTTATTTTTTTCTATAAAAAATATATAAACAGTGATTTGTTGAATCAATGAGTTGAGTTGAATAAAAGTAGGCGTATTCCTACGAGATAATTTTTTAAACAATCATTGTGTTATTTAAATAAAAAAAAGAGAGAAGAACTTCACTTATATCATCGTAGAAATATTTTTAAGTATTTTTTCTTTTTAAATACGCTAACGAGCTGGTATACGGTGGGGTTGGTTTCCGGTTGGTTTCCAGTCAAATTAAAGGTGTCACCTTTTAGTCGAATAATGTACTCGAATGAGTATGTATATGTGTCTATACGTGTGTATGTATTTGATGAATAAGAAGAAGAAGAAGAAGAGTAAACTAAAAGACAGAAAGAGAGAGAGGGAGAGAGAGAGAGAGAGAGAGAAAGTCAAAGACTGCGAACAGAAATTTATCGTCGCGTTTTCGGGAATCGAGCGGGTAAAGGCCACTTAGCTCCCTGTAAACGCGTCGGTTCTATGACGACGCACAGCCAGATGTCACGCCAATAGATCACCACCCCGATGGACCACAAGAAGAGAGAAAGAGAGAGAAAGAGAAAGAGAGAAGAAGCGGCTTCTGTTATAAGAAACCCCTCTCCCTCTCACACTTCCTCCTCCTCCACCTCCTTTCTACGATTCTACACTTTCGTCTTGTTTTACTTTAAAGTATCCGTTCATCGTTGAACTAAAATGAAACTAAATTGTCACCTCAGACCAATAATATCTTTAAATAATTTCATTTCATCTAAATACGATTGTTACAACAAATAATTATATCCTTCTGAAATTATTCAGATTAAATTTAATCGAGTGTAAAAAATAAAAAATTCAATTGACATTAATTAACGAAACTATTTCGTACCAACTTGTTTTTCTTTTTTCGTAGCGTAAAAATCATTCGTTCAATTATTTCAGGGTGTAAAATATCTGTGCAAAGTAAATAAACCTATTAACATTTCTTTTTAAATATTTATTCACCTAAAACCATTCTCAGGTTGGTTAAGTATGAAATGGAGCAGGAAATGCACATAATTGAATTGAATATTTCATACTTGATAAACCTAATTATTATTTACATTATCGAAATATAAAAAGAATGTAAAAATATTGAGTTGGTGGATAAGAAGTGTCGGACTTTTAGCCACAAATCAATGGAAAAATCTGACATTATTTTTCCACCAGCTCAATATAAATTTATAATAATGAAATAAAAATCATGACAGTTTATATTTCATATCATCGAAAAATACGGTTACTGTATATTAAATTAGAAATGAAAGTATTTGGGTGAAACGAAGTTGAATAGTTTTGTGAACAGTCCTTTAAAGTGGTGATCCTCATTCTCTCATTCTCTAATTCTCTCTCTCTTTCAGTCTCTCCTTCTATGTTTCTTATTCTCATCGTGTGGATCTGCCGAAAGACGCGAGCCTCCGTCCGTAACGCGTAATTGGCCAGGCTGTGAACGCGACATTAGATCCTCGTTATCCTAACGAGCTGAAATAGTGCGCCCATGAGAGTCCCTTCCGACCCAACCCAACCCCCTATTCCTCCTCTTTCACCTTCTTCTCCAACTCCTCATCGTAGTATGGACTCGATGAAAATTCGTTTCGCGAGTGTCTCTTAAACAGGCACCAGTTGTAATCTTCTTTTCTATTTCGGTGTTAAGCTTTTGCTATCAAACGACGCCGAAAGATTTAGTAGGCGTCTTTCTCTTGGAATAAGAAAAGTAAAATTTAAGAAAAGATCGAGAGAGAAAGAGAGAGAGAAAGAGAGAGAGTGAATACTCTCGTTTTACTAACGTTTCTACTTTCGAAAAAGATCAAAGGAAGAATTTTTCGTGGTTTTCTCCTACTCGAGAATATATACACGTGTGTGTATGTGTGTGTGTTGCTTATTGGTAAAAAAATAAAGTATTTATATTTAAATGGTGGTTAACTTGAAATAGTGAAAGTTTCATCATTTTTCTTTTCAATGAATTACTCATTTCTTGGAAATGTTGGCAAAAATGTTTCATAATTGTTCGATATGTTTATGTATTAAATAAAAAGAAAAGAACATGTGTGTGTGTGTATGTGTGATACATATTTGATCGGAATTCAGTTTCTCTACGATATTTTATGCTGATTATTTTATTGGGTCATTTGGTTAAGGTTTTAAAAAATATCTTTGGTAAATAATTGTAATATTATTATGTCATATATCGATATATTAACTGGTCAATATTATTCCGATTAATATTAAAAATCTATACGACATTTTAAACGATACAATATATCCTCTTACTAATAAAAAACACAATTCCTAACACAATTCTTACAAAACTCTTCTTCCTCTTTCTCTTCTTCTACACTTTTCAAAACCTTCTTATTTTCAAAGAAAAATTTAGACTACATTTTCACCTAATCCTTTATTTCTTTACCATTTTACCCTCTCTCTCTCTCTCTTTTTTCTCGTCTTCTTTACAAAACCTAAAAAAAGAAAATACAGTCATAAAAGAATAAAATAATAAAACCATAAAAAATAAAAAAGGTAATAGAAAAGTACGAGAAGATGGTAGAGAAGAGGAAGAGAGAAATAAAAGGAAAGAATAAAAAAAATAAAAATAAAAAAAGGTGAGTCGAATCGGTCGTAACGAATCGGCAGGAAGACATTCCAACGGGAAAGTTTTCGTAGCGACAGCGCGCGAGTCTTCTAATGAAACGATTGGATTCGGTAGCGAAAGGGGGATCTTTGCTTCGGCATGTTGGGCACGTACAAGGTACAAGGGTCATTTACGTACGTACTATACCTTCATACACACACTCACATACTCACATACTCACATACTCCCCTACATACAAACATTAACCATACATAACATCTAACTATCCATACATTCGCATATTCATACTTACACACCTTTACTCATACATACATTCATACATACATTGATAGATACATACACACATATATACATTTATATATTTATATATTGAATACATGTATGGAAAGAAACACATGTGTAAGAATGTTGNTTTATTCATACATACATTCATACATACATTTATATATTTGTATATTAAATACATGTATAGAAAGAAACACATGTGTAAGAATGTTCATATGTGAAATAACCATACCATAGATCTTGTGTTTTGCACGCGAACGCAACCATGCTCGTAATGTATTCTCGAAGATCGGCTCGGAGAAACGATTTGACTCGGTGCACGTTCCTCTCTTGTAATATCGCGTAACGACGCGTTACAAAACCTGCCAATGTATACGTATCCGTATATATACGATAATAAACAATTCTTGATAAACGTGTGTATGTGTGTTTGTGTGTTTGTGTGGTGATACGTGTGTATAGTTCACACAGTGGGCGGATTCTAATCTCACATTGGCGTCTTTAAATCGTTGTGGGTTTTACCATTCCTTCCGGTGAAAGATGAACGAATCAATTTTAGAATATCGTTTCAGTTCTATAGAAATAATGGTAAGGGTTGTTATTAGATAACGGGATAATTAATATTTCAATGGGAATATTTCTTTTTTATATTTTTTTCCTGGTGTAAATGATTTGTGAGATATTGCTAATTTTATTATTTTCATCAGAATGTATATTTTGAATATAAAATGTTGCTTTTATAATACCATTGGACAAAACTATTCCTGGCTAGATATTATTCAGTGAAAAAAAAAGATATTCGTATTTAATGTGTAATATTTCAAATGAATTATTCTGTAATATTGATGATTTATTATAACTCAAACGTAAAATATATTTCAACAAATATGGTATTTAAAGGTTTAATTAATACCATAAAAGGAGTACAAGGGTCTTTTAAAGAAATATTCTCAAATTTATACAAATTCAATTACCAATTATCAATTATGCAATTATTCTTTTAAGAACCCAATAACTTTGATAGAAAATACTTTGAAAATAATTCCAGTTTAAAAACCAAAGAAAAATGAAAAATTGTTTATTAAATTAAATACAAAATCAAAATCCCATCAATATATCTACATGTGTTAGTGTATGTCACATGATTATAGTAAAGAATGAGAAACTTTTTGATACAAGGGGAAGGGGTTTTCTATCCTTCGCGAGAATCTATTCAAGGTGGAAGGGCATAAAGGTTCGCTTTCGATCTCTCTTTATTTCTTAACCGTGTTCGGGACTCTCACAAGAAAGAGAAAGATAGAATATAAATGTATATACATATATATATATATATATAAATATATGTGTGTGTGTGGATGTATATGCGAGAATGTGTTGTGCACGTCTTCTCTCGACTATATGGGACTAACGTCGGTAAAAGTAGAGAGACCACCCAACGCGATCGCGCGAGACTTCTGGGGTGGGGGTGGAGGGTAGGGTGAGAGACGAAGTGAAGAAGAGAGAGAAAGAGATAAAAAGATAGAAAAAAAGATAGAAAGAAAGATAGAAAGAGAGAGAGAGAAAGAGAAAGAGAAGGCGACGTGGATACAAACGCACACGTGGAAAGGCTGAACGAGTGAAGGAGTTAAACGAGAAGGAGGAGAATGAGGAGGGGAATAAGGTGGAAGGAAGAGAGAAAGAGAGAGAAAGAGAGAGAGAGAGAGAGAGGACCATCTGGGCAAGGAATGCTTGTCGAGTCATTAATGCTCCTCGCTATGCACGCTCCTTATGGATCTTACCGAATCAGTGACCGATTGCTTTTTCCCCTCTTCCTCTTCCTCTTTCTTCTTCTTCTTCTTCACTAACCTCTTTCTTCTCTTCTTCCTCGTTCTACCTCGCAGAAATCTTCTCCTTCCTCTCTTATTTTCTAATTTTATTGGACGTGTAAGTAGTCCCTGATTTGATTGTTAAACCACTAACTGGTATAAATCTCTAATAGAATTTTTAATCATATTTGTTTTGTATTAGATTTGAAGGTTGTTTTACTTTCTACAATATTTTATCATTTTTAAGATGAAATTGATTATTTTTAAAGAGAAAAATTGAGAAAAAGACAGTAACTGTTACGTGTAAGTATTAGGTTGTGTCAATAATAAAATAGAACAAATTTTTAATACAATTATGTGTATTTTGTGTGTTACATTTTGTACTTGACAAGTTAATATATTTGATATAAATAATTAATTAATATTAATATTAATTTTTAACCATTTAACTGGTGTCGTTCCGTTTAGAAAGTGTCCACCTCTCTCGTATCTTTCGCGTGTCACGAAAATCGATCCAAAGTAACTGTCGTTGTTAAAATATTGCATCGAAAAAGAGATAGGTTTATTTAATAAACAAATTACTTATTTTATTACATTGCAAAAGAAACAAATATTATTTTTTGAATGTTTCCTTTACCAAATTACTCAAAATTTCTATTTTTGATCAGCTCTTTTGTTTTGTGCATTTTTAAAATAATACTAGCTGCCTAATTTCAATGTAATCAAACTGTGGTCTTCGCAAGATCGCAAGAGTTAATTTTTCTACATTTTTATAATCTTTTTTTGTGGTTTTAGCCAATAGAAATACATTAAAATCAGTTAATTTGAACCTCGAAACAAAACTTTGTAGTAGAGTGTTACTTATTCTGATTAATTTTATTATTTTACCATTTCTCCATACACAGTTAACTGGTTAATATTCTTAATAAAATTAAACAAACCGTGATCAAAATTTCGAGCAACGAAACATGTAATATAAACCTAATGTAAAGTGTCAATATAAAAAATATAAATGGAATAATCGTAAGATATGTCAAGTCTAGGATTATTTAGGTTTAAATCCTAATAAAGAAGCTTTACTCTTTCGTATCGAATCGTTTTCGTCGAGTTATACCGGTAATTGCGATCGGTTTCGAGAGGGTGGAGAGTGGAGGGAGGGGTGACACTGCTACCGATACCTGCCCTGTATATACGCGCCGGTAATTAAATTCTTTGAGAGAACGATAGTGGAATGTACACGCCAAAGGGGCACGCAATTAAAACGGAAACGTTTCGAAGGCACCCAAGGACTCGGATAATTAAAAGAATACGACTACGTAGTAGTAGTAGTAGTAGTAGTTGTAGTTGTAGTAGTAAACACCCGAATCCTTAAAACTTTCTTTCTTTCTTACTTCTTTTTTTCTATCAGACTCGTTTCTTATTTTTATTTGTATTTTTATTTAAAATAATTCTAATTTTTGTATTTATTTTTATTTATTAGGTATTGGAATTAACTCGTAGCGTTATACTAAAGATGACATGAGTTTGAAAGTATTCTGTTTTCACCTTCAGAAACAAATTTATCGTAAACCAGCTCTATCAAGGTTTTATTTTTACGACAAATATTATGTTTTAATTGTTAATAACATCATGTTATTATTATTTAAATATGTTGAGGTTTATCCCAAATAAAGTGTTTTTGCAGGAAGTTTTATTCCATTATTTTAATATGAATAAAAGTGCTACGGGAAGTTATCAGATTTTAGAGGAAGTTTATGATGAACAATCCGAAACGTAGAAGATCATGGGTTAAGCCCAGACAACCATCATCATCAGTGGCAAAACGCAATATTCATGGATCTAAGCTTCCTCCTTTGTATTTGGTGGGATCAACAAGGTGTAGTTTATTATGAATTGTTAAAACCCAATGAAACCATCACTGGGGATCGCTACCGGTTACAATTGATGCGTTTGAGTCGTGTATTGAAGGAAAAACAGCCGGAATGGAGCAAAAGGTACGATAAAGTTATTTTACTGCACGACAATGCTCGACCTCACGTGACGAAACCAGTGAAAACATATCTGGAAACATTGAAATGGGAAGTCTTAACCCACCCGCTGTATTCTCCGGATATTACCCCTTCGGATTACCACCTGTTTCGATCAATGGCTCATGGTTTATCAGGGGAAAAATTAACATCTTATGTGGATTGCCAAAATTGAATCGATTCATGGATTGCCTCCAAGGACGAAGAGTTTTTTCAAAGGGGTATTCGACAGTTACCAGGAAAAATGGGAAAAAGTAGTGGCAAGCGATGGGCAGTATTTTCAATAATGTAATTTTTTACTTTCATTTCAAATAAATCGTTATTTTTTAATTAAAAAACACTACGAATTAAATCCAACACCTAATATTTTTATTCTACATTCCCATCCCTTTTGTTAATTTTTATCTTCGTTCAGATTGGATTCTCGGAAAGCACGGTAATACAATTTTTATCAACCCCACCACGTTCTTGTTTTTTATCTTACTCATTCTGAGTCTCACCCTTTAAAGACCCTTTTTACGCCTTTTTCTTCCCCTCTCAATCTTTCTCTTCTTCTTTAGCTTGTTCTTCTTCTTCTTCTTCTTCTTCTATTACTTTGTTCGTTGAACATCCAGTAAAACGTAGGCACAACACCGATTGAAATAGTTCGAAACAATTATCACGCGAAGCTACTGAAATCACCCTTATTCCACCCTTATTCCACCCTTATCAAACGTTAGCACGAGGTACGCTCCCTCCACAAATGTTCCTTCGTCTTCGTGTAATGGCTCGAAAGAAAAAAATCATTATCCTTAAAAAGAGAGAGAAAGAGAGAGAGAGAGAGAACTGTGAAGGTTATGGTCTTTTTGGGTAGAGGTGAGAGTCAATGATCCGAGGCAAATATTATGATAACCTTTAAAGAAATTCATTCATTCGTTCATTCGACTTTGGATAATCAATTTTTACTACATTCTCTCGTGTTCCTTTTTTTTTTTTATTTTTTTACACACTTCTTGTATTTTCTGATTTAATTTAGACGGTAGGATTCTTAGAAAATTCCGTTCTGTGTGAAACTGTGTTGTATGAGACCCAGAACCAATATAAAAAGAGTAAGATTAAAGTGTTGTTCAAACGTTTTTAGCAATTTTCTTATCGTGTTAAATCGAAACCGTGTTATAAGAGACCTGTATATATATTAAATAATATATAGAATATATTTTTATATATGAAAATATTAAAATAACAAAATATGTTGAAAAAGTAATGTCCAATTTTTATTACCACAATTCAATGGAAGAATCTGACAATATTTTGTCCACTAGACTAATATTAGATTGTCAAGTATGAAATAATTAAATTTTAAAGTTGTATTATATCAAAATAATTAACAACATCTCTTAATTCTTCAACTCGAAATTATTTCTTTTTCAAAAAAAAAAAAGGAACAGAAAAACTGGACGTCTTTATGATCGAATTAATTAAACTATGACAATTTAGTTTTTTCTAAGGGCGTTTGACATTAGAAATTCAAATGACAGTTTCTACACGACAGTATGAAAAATCCAAAGAGAGAGAAAGAGAGAGAGAGAGAGAAGAGAGAAGAGAACGTGATTCGAAACGCTAGACGCACGTTTATGTCGAAGGGTGCCATAAACGATGAAACGTCACACGAGGAAAGAAGTTAAAAAAAGAAAACAAGAAAACGAAAGAGAGTGGGAAGAGTGAGAAGAAGAAAGAAGAGGGGTTGGAGGGTGGGTTGGAGGGGTTGGAGGGTGGAGGAAGTGAATTCTTTGAAGAGTTTTATTGTCACAGCGTGGCCAATTCGGTACGGTCGCGAGCTCAAAAATTCGACTTGATTAAATTTTTTGATCAAATTACTTCGAGTTAAATAAACATCCTAGTCGCGTACGGCAGGTCAACAGGCAACCCTCCTCTTTACCGTTTTCAAACCAGAACTGTTTTAGAGGGGTTGCTGTTAAAGGCCTATCCTTTACAATGCTTGGGGTAACATCTACACCCTTTGGATGAAAGAACAAAAAAAAATAGGAAAAAATTCTTCATCCTCCTCCTGTTTTTTTTTTTGGAACGATTTAAAACGACGACAAATCTTTTTCTCTTGGTTACGTTTCTTTTTTTTCTTCCTTCTTCTTCTTCTTCTTCTTCTTTTCTCCTTGTATGCTATCCATTTCGAGTAGTATGGTAGCTGGTCACGTTCTTTCTTATCACCGGCTGGGTTTTGTAGATAAAGAAAAAAAATATATAAAAAGAATGAGGGTGATTTTACCCTTTTCTTTTTGTTCTTAATTTTTTTTTTTTTATATATGGACTAATATTTTTGTTGGAGTTTTATTTGATTAATTTCGATGTTTGAATGTTTAGGATACTTCTTTCAAATAGATTTTCTTTTAACGTATAATATAATTTATTTATAAATAATTGCACATTTTTTAATGTTAATAATTAACCATTATAATGAAAATACGTTCGAGTACTATTTCACGAGTTAGATTACTTTTTGTTAACATCAAAATTGTATTGAAAAATAAATCTAATAATTAATTGAAATATTAATTTGTGTAAAATCATTATTAGGGAAATCTAGTATGAAATGGAGCATAAAATGCACGTAATTGAATTGAAGGTTTGCTCTAATTCGTATTTGAATATCAAATGGAGCAAAAAATACACGTAATTGAATAGAAATCTGTTCCATTTCATACTTGACAACCTAATACATACGATATACGGAAAT
>JACGTP010000100.1:148431-184436 GCA_023678845.1 Mischocyttarus mexicanus | reverse complement strand
ACGTTGTCATCTCTTTGTTAGATTTGTAATTGACCTTCGTGTATGTTCGGTACTCTTCGAATTTATTCGTAACTACTTTTCGTAATAATCGATAGTCTTCTTCGAGCTTCGGAAGGTGTAACAAGGATATTAAATAAAGTACGTAGATTTTATTTCGCGTCGCGTATACGTGTGTGCGTGTATTCTTCCTATGCAAGTGATATTGCATATGTGACCGAGTGTGTGTTGTGCATATATGGATACAGTGCAGTTATGGATATGGATATGCAGTATTGGATACAAGGATAAAGTATATCTAAACGTAAGCTGACCATAATTTTGAACCTTTTTAACATTTCATCTCGGCGTGATAGGGTTTAGTGTTAAACATATTAATTTCGCATATCGAATTTTTTCTACTGTAAAGGAAACTTCATAAGGAATGAATTATTTCAAGTAAAATCTTTACCAAAAACTATTAGTTTCTGAGATATAAGCCAAGATTTACGAAAAAAAACACTTTTTCTTTCGCGGTTTTGTGCACATTTTCATTTTTTTATACAAAATTCACACACTTTTCGGCAAATGCATTATTCACATTCTCGACTTTTTACAATTTTTTGCTTTCTGGTGAGAACAACTTCCTGTCTTATGCTAATTTGACTGGACTATTATTACATTAACAAGATATAAGAACCCTAATCTGTTAATAAATCTGTTTAATAAACAACATTTGAATTCTCAATGTTTTTTTTCTGATTTTATCTTTTCATACGTTGAATATAATTTTGTTTAGTTTAGTTGACTTTTCTTTGAGTTCCGACGAATAACAAGTATTTAATTTCTATAGACATTTTTTTCTTGTTTGTTTAAATAGAAAAGAAACTTAACTTTCCAATTATTTCATTTCAAATTAAAAAATCTGTTAAACTAATACACGAAACATCTCAATCAAACGAATATCTCTAACTTTGCTAAAACACAAAATATTTTACATTTCCATGATAAAACCTTATAAATAATACTTCAATTTTACTTTGTCTATTAAAAAATCATATAATAATATAATAATATAATTTATTAAATATGTTTAATATATATTTGGTAGTCTTATTTGCCTTATTTCATACTCGATACAACCTAATGTAAAATCACACTTGACTGACAAATAAAACAAAACAAAAATAATATCTAACTGTTCAAAAACCTATAATAACCATATACACATGACATACATTATTAAAAAATCTCACCGTAACTCAATCACCTTTAAACATCTTGAACGTTATGGGAAAGAAATTTAATAATAAACCATAATAAGCATTAGGAATACAAGGTAATACTCAACTTAGAATTCACCGTATGGTATCGAAAGACTAGGTACATGAACGAAGGGTGGATTGGTGGGTGTAAGAGGGGTTTAGAGGGGAATTGTGACGGGGAGGAGGAGGAGGTTAAGAGCAAAAGAAAGATCGTGCGAAACCACAACGATTTCCTTCGATAATTTATGACGATTATTATTTTCGCGCTGTTGAGTGGGAGGGATGAAATGAGCTGAAGGAGAAGGAGGAGAAGAAGGTGGAGGAGGAGGAAGAAGAAGAAGAAGAAGAAGAAGAGTTTCTCGATGGCAAAGAAGGAACCCAGTGAATTAGATTTATCGCCGCTTTGCGAGCATAGAAGGCGGCATAGAAAGGAAGCCTCTAAGGCTCGTAAGTCACGGAGTTTGCTCTCATACTAACGCGTATAGTTATTATACCATAAGTACACGGATTTACTAACACTTGTGCAAACTAGCGTCCATTACAAAAGAAAACTTGGGTAACGTTAGGACGGGTAACGTTGGGTGAGATGGGAGATGGCTGATGGAACTCTTTGATTCTTGATCATCTTGTCGTGCTAGTAATTATCCAAACGAATATAATCAAATGTAAAAACAAAATATAGAAGATAGGAAGTTAGGGAAGAACCTAATTAAAATGATTTATTTTATTTATTAAAGATTTTTCACCTTTTTTTCTTGGGTCAGTGGGTCTGATTTTATTCGTTGATCTTTAAATTGAACGTAATCTAATTTTCTGTTTTCTACAAAGTAAGATTATTTCATTGATAATATATTAGATTGTAAAGTATTAATTGAAGCATAAAATATACACAATTGAATTGAGATTTGATCCATTTCGTACTTGACAATCTTAAATATTATAATTAAAGTTAATAGATTAAATGATGAATCGAGAAATAAGATGTTCCATAAAATTGCAAAGTAAAATATCGCGAATTTATAAGATTATCTTATTAAAAATACATCATTGTATTAAAGAATAATCTCGAATATATTCAATCTACTAATCTCGTTTAATATTTGTAATTAAAGTTGGAAAATAAAGTATGATAAGAGAATGTAGTCCGATTGGTAAAATTCTCAATGTAACATCAAAGAAGAAGAAGAAGAAGAAGAAGAAGAAGAAAGATCAGAGATTGAAGAATAAGAAATAAAATATGAAGAGAGTCCAACATCAGAAGCAGTAGTAGTAGTAGTAGTAGTAGTAGAAGGAACAAGAAAGTGTTTCCAACTTAACGTTAGTGCGGTGAAGTGTAAGTTATTGTTTATGGGTCCAGAGTTGGATGATCTATCGCGATGGTCGGTATGCCATGATAGCACCGTGTGCAAAACGTACGAACGTATATATACATATACATATATATATACTCGAGTGGTATAGCATATCTAACCCCATTACAGAGTCACCGATGCCAGGACACGATCTCAAATACACACTCTCTCTCTCAAGGGTGCTTCTTATCAGGGGAGGAACAGTCGTACACATTGGCGTAACCGTACTTCGTCATTAATCAACCGGAATACACGTCTCGTACTTCCTTTACCTTAACCAACCAACATACCCAAGGAGGAAACCGAAAATCTCGATATTATTCTCTATCATCTCTATTTTATTATTATCTTTCTCTTTTTCAAGTAATAGGAACTTTATAGGAACTAAGATTGTTACTATTAAGGTTGTCTAATATGAAACGAAGCAAACTTTCTATTCAATTCTATGCATTTTTTGCTCCATTAGATTGGGAAGTATGAAATGAAGCAAATTTATATTAAATTGTGTGTATTTTTTGATCCATTTCATATTTGACAAACTTAATATCAGGTAACGATGGTATTTTTATTTTATTTTTTTTATTTGTTCTACAAATTCTATCAGCAAAATCATCCAATGTGTTAATAAATTTCATTATAATTTCTTCACAATAATCTCGTTAATTTTATTTGATTTGATTTTATTTCTAATGATTACAAATTATTGCAAACAAAATGAAAATCTTATGAAGAAAAACATATATTCGATCGAACCAAATGATCCAATTAAATCGATGCAGTAAACGTTCTTCTCTTAATTCTACAATTCTAAGTAGTTAAAGAAAAAAAAAAAGAACAAATAAACGAACGGAGAGAAAGGATCCTGCAACACATCTAAAGTACCGAATTATTCCATCAAGAGGATTCTCGAAAGGACAAAAGAGAGAAAGAGAGAGAGAGAGAGAGAGTGCATTGAAGGGAGCATGAAAATGGTTTCGAGGAAGGAGAATATCGAAGGCCACCAATGAAGGAACAACCCGAAATACGCTTTTTAATTCTCATCTTTGATGATAAAAACAAGTTGTGATTTTCAGAGTAGCGTGGTGGTGGTTGGAGTTAGTTGTTGGGATGAACCGGGGTTAACCAGGGTGGTGATGGTTCATTCTCGTAATGAAAGGGGTGAGAAGAAGAAAGAAGAGATGAGAGAACACTGAGAGAAGATTTGTCTTTGAAAAGATGTTCCGAACTCGTTGATTTCTTGCGAACATTTCGCGCAAGAGTCTTCTCGTACGTTCCACGGATGACACCCGAACCCTTTTATTACCCATAATCGGTTGTACTTAAGGATCGTTCACGATCTTGAACGATAACACGTGCGGTATCTTTCAAGAAATACTCAACTAACTTTTACCTGTCATTCTCTTTTCTTTCTAATTCATCAAAAAGGAAGACGAGGTTACTAAAACATTGTAAGTGGTGTTCTGTTTTCTCAAACATCTGTCATAGGCACTTCCTTGTTTTTTCGTCATTAAATTGTAATTAAAATTGTTTTATTTTTATATGAAATACAAGAGAGTATAATCATTGTTATTAGGAATGACCAATGTGAAATAGGTGAGATTGACATTTAAATAAAAAAAATATATATTCCAAAGTGTCGAATTGATTTAATATTAAGTCTACCAAAAAGTTCTGTCCGTTATTTGTATTTGGTTTTATTCTAAAATCGGACAGAACTTTCTGGTAGATTTAATAAATGTGATGTTGACATTTTGTTTATATGAAAAATATTTCAAATATAAATGATATTCTTAATAAACAGATATTATTAATAATAATTGAAAGATTAAATCGTTAAACGAATCAATCATTATTTCAATTAAATAAAACGTTTACCAAA
Source organism: Mischocyttarus mexicanus (assembly GCA_023678845.1). Lineage (NCBI taxonomy): Eukaryota > Metazoa > Arthropoda > Insecta > Hymenoptera > Vespidae > Mischocyttarus > Mischocyttarus mexicanus. The sequence continues at coordinate 179,964 of JACGTP010000100.1, read as the reverse complement.
AAACATATTCTGCGAGTACGCAGAACAGCAGAATACACAGAATCGTTGAAAGATTCTCTCCAAAAAAGACTTTTTATTTGATGACTTAAAATCTTAAACAAAATGAAAGAAAATAGTTATTCGAGTTTAAAAAGTAATATACTTCTACCTTTAAGAATTAATAAGTAACGTTACATGTAACTTGGTTGATTCGTTGGACGCTTACAAATCGATCAATTTTATTTTCAAGGATCGGAGAACCACCGAACGGGTTAAACAACTTCGTGCTTTGGGTCCTATCGATGATTTTACACAGTTTGAAATGAGAGTTTGAATTCTTTGCAATGTCAGATTCTACGTGCGTATCGAATAATTAATCCTACGTGTAATGCGTACATCCTTATTTTACTTCATTTCATTTTATTTCTCATTTCATTTGATTTGATTTTATTTGAATTACATTGAAAGAATGCTTATAGCGTCAGGTACTTTTCCCACGGATATTTCGGGGTACCCTAAAAACACATTCATTGGATAAGTCAACCATAGTAGTAGTAGTAGTAATAGTGTTTAAGAGAAATCGCGGATTCTTTCTCAATGACTCCAAGATTTCGCGTGTAGCGATATTTAATAAGGTCCTTTTGGTAAGGGAACTAAGGAGGGGTAAAATAGCGAGAGATGGGTGTTGTGAACGCGTCAGCGGAATGGGACCACCCAAACAGGCCCAACCAGCCCGCATACGCATACGAGTATGTGAAACTTCTGCTAAAGCATGGAACCATGGGCTCTCGTGGAACCCATGGGGTCCTTCTTCTCATGGATCACTCTCTTTTTCTTCTTTTTTTTTACTTTTTATTCCTCTTTCTCTCTCTTTCTCTCACTCGCTCTCACTTTCTCTCAGAGTCACCTAAGACGGTAGCCGAATTGTTTCCATGCAAACTAACAGAAACCACGATTAAGAAAGTGTCCGACTGAAGCCTTTAAGGAATGTGGACCCAAAATTCAATGGTTGAACAAAATCTTATCTAAGACATTCATCTCGGTTACATTAATCTATCTTATACCATCTTTTCGTAATCTTTTTCTCATTTATGGAGCAACCAATGACGAGTAAATGTTTCATTTTCTACGATAATCCAATAATATCTTCAAACAAGTAACCATCGATTAACATATTTCACTAATGATCTTGATTTTAATGTAAAATCATTCCAACGAGATATTTCTTGAAAATTTGCTTTCATTTCGTACTTGACAAACCTAATTGTTTATCGTTCATTTCAAATCTATTTTAATTCGTTTATTTTACTTATTGAAAATATTGAATATTATTTCTTGTTGAGTGTTTTAATGAATTTACTGTCGAGTATTATTTTTATAAATGATTTTGTAAATGTTTACGTGTTCGTGTTTGAAGTATTACAGTTTCTTTCAATCGAAATGGAGTGAGTACTTTCACGCGTATATGCGATTAGCAATTACCGTACTCTGATAAATTCCCTCTGGGTGTAAATCACCGGGTATATTATCTTTCCATGTGCGTACCCTATGATTGCGATAATTAAGCGATGCAGAGGAAGGATTACATTGGAGGTAATTGTACTTTCAAAAGGAGTAACCAATTAAATCGAGTAATTGTTATAATAACTGAGTAAATAAACTATCGTATAACTCGGAAAATTGTCAGTGTTTTCATTTATTAGATTGTTTTTTTTTATTTCTTTCATATTGTCAAATATATTTCAATTGATCCAATCAAAAACAACGTTCATACATTATTGAAAAATTTCATTACTAATTTAATTTGTACAATATTTCAAATTATTTCTTTTTCCTTTTATTACAAGTAAATTAATATTTAAATTAATATCACATAATTGGATAAAAAAATAATAAAATTATATCGAATAGGCTAGTCGAAAGAAGCTCGTTAAATATTTGAAATCTTAATCGAAACATCGCGGATTAATTCTCAAAAAGAAAAGAAACGAAATAAAATTTACCTACACACACACACACACACACATATATATTCAACTGTATATTTCTAAAATTTGTATACAAGTATATGGTTGACACTTATACACGCATACGTGGTTAGGTATACGTAGATGTATCAGAAAATGTGGGTTAACGAGTATCGAGTTCGTTGGCATGGCCATTAGTTCGGTGATAATTAACGTCGATGCTACTGTTCGAACTCTGAGACCACCATAGAGAAAAGATATCCATGAGTTTAACGATCGCAGAACGCGTAGTCGCAAAAAATAAAACGAAAGGAAATAAAACTTTGACTATATTCCTTTTACCGACATCGACTTCGAGCAAACACCTGTTAATTGATTGCTTTAACCAACCTTTCTGATAACCACCTGATCTCTCTCTCTCTCTATCTCTTCCTCTTTTTCTTTTTGAATAAATATTATTTATTTACACACACACACACACACGTATACACGTATATAAACATGCATTTAATAACATATTTTCTCTTCTGTGTTATTATATAATTATTATAAAATTAATATTCTTGAAAGGATACGTAATCGATTTTGATTGGAAATCAATCTGAAAGAATGATTAACATTTTTTTAATGACAGGAATATTTTTTATGAGAATTCGATTAGGTTGAAAGAATTTTATTCTAGTTTCAGTGTATAGAATTATTTATTAAGAATCGTATAATTATTATTTAATTGATCTTTGATATAAGATATGAAATTACAGAGGAAAAATATATTTTATTTTATTGGAAATCAATTAGAATGAATTATTCAAATTTTTCAAGAATGGAATATTCTTTCACAAAAATTCAATCTTTAGTATTATCTAATTTCAATGTATACATATATGTGTAATTATTTATCAATAAATTTCTATTGCATAATTATTAATAAATAGATTAAAGGTATCTTATTAACACGGTATCTTATTAACACGATAAGAAAATTGCTATAAGTTGCATTGCACAGCACTGTACTTCTACTCTTTTTGTACTAGCTCTGAGTTTCATACAACACGGTTTCACATAACACAGAATTTTCTAGGAATCTATCTACCTTGTTAGAAGAGGATTACTTGTATAATAAAGTATAGAAATAATTAGTAATAGTTCAATATCAAAATATAAAATATAATTATAAATGAATATATATAAATAATATGTATAATATAAAACAATTAGTTACCATAAAATAATATTCTGTTATTCGTAATAAATAAAACAAAATCAAATGAAGAATATTTATTGAAGTAATATTAAAAGATAGAATAATTACAATAACAAAATATATTATATAAAATAACTAAAATATTAAACAAGTAATTGAAACAAATGGAAATGAAAAATCGCAGGAAGATCAAAGCCCGAATTCCTCGATGGTGGATGAGATTTGATCGAGGAACTAGACCGGATTCACGATCTCGCGAAGGTAATAGCTGATTTTTTGCTCCGATCCGGAGACATAGAAGAAGATCGTGCTCGAGTGAAAGAGAGAAACAGAAAGAGAAAGAGAGAGAGAGAGAGTGGACGAAGCGGGGGCTTTTATTGGGGCTTAAGCTGTCGGGAAAAGAAGGTGGCTCCATGATAGATGCGAGCGAACAACAACTACATGGGTGGCCCGAGCCCGTCACAAGGAGTCGTACTAACCACCCTAAAGACATTCGCCGTATATCTGATATCACAAGTGCTTATATTTCCCAACTGTCAAAATTTTGCAAACGCTGTTTTTTTACGTAATGTTTTTCAATAGTTAACAATTATATATTTTCATGAAATTTATGAACAAGTAACATTACTATATTAACAATAAGTACATGCAATTTTGTTTTTATAAGTTCAATAGTTTTTGCAAAAAGCAAAAGTTATTAAAAAAAAGTTGGTTTTTTGATCAATCGCCCCGTCAAAAGTAACAATCTTATATCGTTCCTTATTTTTTTATACATTGCAGAAGAGCAAAACTTGGAGTATTGTAGAAAATAATTACGACGTTGCATGGACCGCATATTACACATTTTCCACAAGGTACAAGTCTTCTGCACGCTTGGGAATCAAAGAAAAAAACTTAGCATCGTTTGTTTTAAAGTTATCGCAAAAAAACCACACGTGGAGCGTCAAATATGAGATGGAGCAGACAGGTACGAAATTTGTACCGTCAAATGTCAAATGTCTTCTTAATTAACTTTCTATACTTAATATTTTATATTTTATATTTTATATATTATTTTATTAATATTAAATACCACAGTATTATGAAAAAAAGGTAATAGAAATTAAAATCGTATATTCGACATTAGAAATAAATCGTCATTAGAAATAGATAACAGCTGTTGAAAAGTAGGTCACTGGTAAGAAAAATAGGTCAACGATACGAAAGTAGGTCAGCTGGTCAAAAATATACTAACAATCCCATACTTACTGAATGTATTGAGAGAAAGGATAGGCAAAGGTGTACATCCGAGTTAAACGAGCTCGACATCGGTTATGTTCGTGTATCTCTCGGTGAATTCTAGGAAATTCGTTAAATATGAAATACACAATAAAAAAACATTCCTTAACTACCGGCTTAGTTGAACGTTCAATGCTTTGTTTACGTTCGGTACTCTCCGTCACTTCTCGGCCGGTGTCGATAATCGAACGTTGTCATCTCTTTGTTAGATTTGTAATTGACCTTCGTGTATGTTCGGTACTTTTCGAATTTATTCGTAACTACTTTTCGTAATAATCGATAGTCTTCTTCGAGCTTCGGAAGGTGTAACAAGGATATTAAATAAAGTACGTAGATTTTATTTCGCGTCGTGTATACGTGTGTGCGTGTATTCTTCCTATGCAAGTGGTATTGCATATGTGACCGAGTGTGTGTAGTGCATATATGGATACAGTGCAGTTATGGATATGGATATGCAGTATTGGATACAAGGATAAAGTACATCTAAACGTAAGCTGACCATAATTTTTAACCTTTTTAATATTTTATCTCGGTGTTATAGGGTCTAGTATACCATAGGCATGATTTATTTTTTTCGGTTAATTAAATTTTGCAATAAATAAAAAACATGTGTCAGAAGATTGTGTAAGAATCTTAACAGAATTATGGAATATAATCAACCGCGTGACATTTCGAATTACCGACATTGAGATTTTTACAATTGAATGAATTGATATTTTTTTATATATATATATACTTTATATACATATACATATATATATATTTGGTTATATATTATCTCAATCAAGAACATAGTTCTCGATCAAATATTAATATAACGATCATCTATCGAAACTTGACAGGAAGATTTGTATCAATATTTTGCCAAGTGTTCCCACACGACGTAATCCCCTTTAAAACAATTTTTGTTTTATATTTTTTTCCTAAATAAGATTCAATTCTTTAATCTTTATTATTAAAATTAGAAAGTACGTATTTTAGTATGAAATATCTAATATTATATTTTAATTTATTTCTAAGACAATATCATTTTAACAGAATTTCATTTTCACCAGTGATTATTATTTTCTTTTATTCTATTCGTTTTGGTATATCTTTGTTTATACGTGTACGTTAAATTTTTGAATAAACACAAATCAATACAAAATATTTTCTTTATCATAAAATACATTAAACAAAGATACAAATACGTACAGTTACAACGTTGTAATAACATAAACCTTTTAAAATGAGTAAGTTTGAATTAATATAAAACTCAAATGAATACAAAATTATTAATTATTAAACTAAAAATTTCCAATTAACATTAAACAATAATCTATAAGGGAAGAAGAATAATGGATGTTATTTTGCCAAACATTTTTATTTATTTCTCTTTTTTTTTTGGTATTACTAACGAACCAAGTACGAACCGTGGCACATCGATCAGTTTTTTATTTTCCAGACTAAATAGAATCGCTGAATTTTACACGACAGACTAAACGTAAAAGAGAAACAGAGACAAATAGAAACAGAGAGAAAGAGAGAGAGAAAGAGAGAGAGATTGAGAGAGGGTAGAACCGAAACGAGTAGCGAGTTGTAAATTCCATGAGAAACGCAGCTGCAACACTCGCTGTTTTTTGTAATGCGATGCGCAGAAAGATAGAGAGAATGAGAGAATGAGAGAATGAGAGAATGAGTGAGAGAAATTGAAAGAGTGAGGGGGGTTGGAAGTGTATAACCAAGTGTACATGACAGTCGAGCTGTAATCGTATAATGGTACATAAACTACACCCAATGGGGGTGGGATGTGACTGTAGTGTGTATCCTCCATCGAAATAAAATACCCTCTACTACGAACTCTCACCCGAGTGAACAATAAAAAAAAAACAGGAGACGAAAAAAAATATAGAAGAAATTTTTGTACAGCATCGATTGAGTACTGACAGACTCGTTTATCGTTGCTAGACACTCTCGTATTCGTTGATTCGTTTAGAAACTCTAACCGGTTACAATCGATTATTCAATATTCCAATTGATTTGTTTTTTTTTTTCGATACTCGCACGATCGTAGAATCATTTTCCATTTTGTATGAAAAATTTGTCAACCAAACTTCGTAACAAAACTTTTAGTTGATTAAGGTTTTGGTTGTATCGAAAAGTTATTTATGATTTTTTCGTTAAATAAATTAGCGAATGATATTGACGAAGTTAGATCGTTAAACTAAATCGTGAGTTTAGAATTTTATTTTAATCTTTGATAAAATATTTCTTTCCTTTTCTTTGTGTGTTTTTTTTGTGGTTTTATTTGATAATACGTAATTAATGATCGAAGATTATTATTCTTATTATTACGATCAGTGTTGAATGTTAAATGATACGACTATGTGTACGAGTTCATCAATATTTTTTCTTTCTTTCTCTTAATCGATTTCGATAAAATATGATTTCTGTCAAGAAAATAAAATTATGTTACGATAAGATAATAATTAGGATGTTTTTACGTAAGATATAGAAATAAATCAAAAGTAATATTCATGTATGTATTTGTAAAGTACATACACAAACACATACACACACACATGCAAGTAACCTTGATATTATTTCTATCAAAAAAATAATACTTCATTCTCGATGAAGCAAATTTCAATTCAATTCTATGTGCCAATAATTATGAAAATAATCTAAAAGTCATCTATTTCTAGTTTCGAGATATTTCATAAATTGCATTTGATTTTGTATTTGAATTCCATACAATGTTGAAATTAAAACCATTCGATTTTTGACAATATCCTCAAAATTACATTGAATTAGTTTAGTTTAAAATAACGTGGCTTGAAATGATTGATAAATTCATTCTGTTTTTACATTTGTCTTAAACCATTCTCATAATTATACGACACATATGCATTTCTTGATCCATTTCATACTTGACAATCTAATAAACTAAAAAATAAATTACTTGGAGAGGATTTTAAACGATGTGTAAGAATGGAAGGGACGAATGAAGAAGGGTGAATGTATTTCAACGATGATACTCGTAGTAGGCACTTACTATGATATTGTACATGTATACCTCCTTATGCGAACGAGCAGGACGACACGATTTTGTCGCATCATTATAGTGACGTGCATTGCCTCAAGCAACTTATTCTTATTCTTATTCGTAGTCTTCCTTCTACTTCTTCTTCTTCTTCTTCCTAACGATCCCCAAGTGACTTTGGCTTTTTCCATTTGTTCTGTTCTTTATTTTTCATGAAAGAATCTCAAGGAACCCTTCTTTCAATCAATGTACTCATTTTTGACGATTAGGAATGTTATATCATTATTATTATTGTTATTATTTTTAATATTAGTTTGTCAACGACGATATAGAACAAATTTTTAATACAATCGTGTGCATTTGTTTGGTTCATTTCATATTTGACAATACAAAATCGATAATATCGTGGTTGTATTTTATTATTATTATTATTATATTATTATAATTTATAATTATTATTTTTTTTATTTTATTAATGATCATAGACTTCTTCTTAAACATAAATGTCATTTGATTTTATTATTTTTACTTATAGTTATTTTTATTTATAGTTACACGTGTTTTATAATTATTAATATTCCATTAATAATCGAAGATATACTCCCTTATTATTATTATTTAAAAAAAAATTGTATATTTATTATTTATGTATAAATGTATCCTCCAAATTTGAAGACATTTCATGCAACAGTTTTCTCTAAAAAAAATTCCCAAGAATCCCTTTTCTTGTAGGCAGTCAAACTAGGTGTGTCCCTTAAAGTGTCAAGTATGAAATGGAACAAATTTTCAATACAATTACGTGCACTTTTTGCTTCACTTCATATTTGACCTTCATAGATTATTGTTAACAAAAAAAAAATAAATGTTGAAAGTACGAAACTTGAAATGAAAAAAAGACAAACAAAATAAGGTATTCCTATAGAATAAAATTTAGTTAGATTTGATATTCCTTGTAGATATTATGTAAGCCTATTAAAAAGACACACGAAAGATTTAAGAAACGAGGTACGGTGAAATACTCGGAGAATGTTGAAAAGAATGAAAGAAAGAGTTAGAGGATTTGAAGAATAGTCGGCAAAAGGAAGAAACTTCTCTGTTCATGAAAGAGATTCTCGTTTTAATTAGTTGGAACCGCCACATCGATTGGCAACAATCGATTGAATTAATGATTTCGCAGATAAGAAAAAAGTTTTACTCATCTCTTCCTCTTTATCCTTCTCTTTCCTATATTATTTATCCATTTTCTTTATTTAATCATCACCTCGATAATAAGTTCTTCTACGATCATTTATCGAGTATGGGCAGAAGTTTTTTTTACAATCGAATCAATTCGCATTGCATATGAATCCAGGTTTGCAAATTTTATATGATTTTATATGAAAAATGATATTTAAGAAAAAAATATTGGATGGTAAATAAGGTGAAGTGATTAAAAGAAATTTTTTAATTAATAATAGAAGAAAGTTAGATTAAATAATTAATTTTTGATTTTAGAATATTTAATAATAAAACCTTCAATTAATTATATTTTTTATATGATACAATCAATTAATATAAATTATAAAAAATTTATTAAAGTAAAAATAATATCTATTCTTTATTACAATTAATATAATTATAATAAATTATGTTATTATAATAAAATAATAATAATAATATAATTATAATAAATTATATAATTAAAATAAAATAATAATAATAATATTAATTTTTGTTGATTCCATAATCAATGAAAACCCAAACTAATAAAAATATTCAAAATTCTGATTAATAAATATTGAAATAGAAATAAAAAATTATATTAAGTATTTAGAAAGGAGTAAAGTTCAGTGTTATGAGAACCCCTGAGGCCGTTTACAATTAAGCAATGTAACCGAGTCGCAGACGCGTGGAGCGTCGTGTGTGGTCCCGGGACTCGAATCCCACCTCTTTCTCTCTCACTCTTTCAACTCTTTTGCTACCACCACCACAACCACCACTACCACCACTACCACCACTACCACCACTACCACCACTACCACTATTTCCACCTCTACCAGCAGGACCACTAGCAGGAGAACCATCATCACTACCACCACCATTCTTCTTACTACTTTGCTCCCACCAGTAATACTCCTTCTACGAGATTCTCCAAGTTCTCTTCTAACCGTTGTTGAGGTACCTCCACCTTCTTCTTTTTCTTCTTCTTTATCTTCATTTTCTTCTTCATTTTCTTCTTTTTTTTCCTGATCTCTCTTCATCTTACCCAACTCCATTGACCATCTTCGTCAGTGGCTGGAAAGGTGATGACTCATCAAGTCTATTGGCTATCACTGATCCTTTGGGAATATCTCATCCTTTGATCATAGTCCTTGTACTATATCCAAATAGAAAAATTCTTCTTTTAAAGTAAAATTGACTGGTCAATATTTTGACTAGATTGTCTCTTATTTCAATACTCTACCAAAGAACATCTTCTTTTTTCTTTCGCAATAACAAAAATTTACAGAAAACATCGAAGATACGACATTTGATATTTTTATTTTCAATATTTTTCTTCCTTTTCGATATTTTTCTGACTAATCCAAAGATATCGTAATTTTATTCTTCTATTATTTCTCTTTTCTTCGTATTGTCCAGTTGTTTTCATAAATGTGGGGACGTGGGATACAGGAATAGAGTTGTGAGTTGTTTGAAAGTTAGGTTTGTTCAGAGGCGAGGATGCGTAAACCAGGACACGACACTAGGAAACTAAATACCTTGACAAGGATGTAAAGTCTATGGGAGTTGAGTTGAAAGGATCACCTTCATCGTGTTAGGAAACTGTCACAAAGGATACATTGGATCTATACGGTGTTACTTAATTCTACTTTCTTAATTCTATTCTCACGAGGATCGGTTCGTTGACGATCAAGGATTACCTTACAACATCTATCCATTCATCTATCCATCCATTCGATTTTTTCAATCTCAGATCGTGTCTTTTCTGATAAATGCAGTTCGAGACTCGTTTAAGGTTTACCTGAAAATATTCAACGTTGTAATTTTATTATACAATATTTTTTCTTAATTTAAATTATTCTTTGAACTATCAAATTGTTCAAAGAGAATGTTTATTTTATATTAGGAAGGTCTAGTATACAATTGAGCAAAGTTTTTATTCAATTGCAGTTTCTATTTAAAGGTTCTATTTAATTTCTTAATAATAATAATTATTATTATTTAAATATAATTATAATTATATTAATTATATTATATTAATTATTATTATTATTATTATTATTATTATTATTTGTAATTTAATAACAAATATTACTATAAAAAGATTTTCTACAAATTACCATATCAAAATAAAATCATATTTATTTATAATAATATTAAAGTTTTAAGAATGAGGGATAAATGACGATATTTTCATTAATAACAATAACTAACATATCCAAATATGAGAAAATATAGAAACAGTAATACAAGAAATGAATCAAGAGTAAATGATTTCTTAGTATCGGTCAAAATCACCTAAAAAGATATTCCTCGTAATGTTTTGATGAAGTTAATGAAGAGTTCGACATATCCTTGGATGGCAGCTGACGTTGCATTCATGCATGAGAGTGGCGCGTCGTCCCTGATCGGTTTGCCCAGATCGCGATACCTAAAAACGGATCCGGTCTACGCGAGTTTTGTGCCATCGCGGTGTACGGTAAAGCGCCTACCGTTCGACAGAACGAACAAATCAACATTTAAGTTAGAAAGAGAAGAACAGAATGATGATGAACAGGAGTGAGAGGAGGAACAGGTGGAGGTGGAGGAAGAGGAGGAGGTGGTTGAAGAAAAGGAGAAGAGATCAGTCGATCGAAAGAAAATTTCAGAAGGGTTCTCTCTTTCTCTCTCTCTTTCTCTTATTCTCTCTTTCTCTTTTTCTCTCGTTGTCGTTGTTGTTTGAGGCCACACATCGAGTTGCCGGAACATGCGGATTGAGCCATTAAACTTTGCCAGGGTCTACTTCGAGGAAACCCATGACAGAGACTTCGTTATTGCCAAAGAGAGAAAGAATATGTTTGACGAGGGGGAAGGAAGGAAGGGGGGGAGTCTGGTGTACGTAAAGAAAGATTTGTTACGACAACGATAAGTTTGAATGAAGAATATCGAAACAAATCAGTTTTCAGAGTTCTTGGTACTGTGTTAGGATCACGAATATAATCACATGTTTATTACTATTTACGTTTCCTTCTTCTTCTATGATGTTTGTCTTTCCTAGGAAATTGGTCAAATTAAAAAGATTGAAATTAATTTTGTAAATAAATAAACGAAGGATTTTTTTATTACGTCATTCGTTGCAACAAATATCATAATCACGTAATGTTAGAGGATAGTAAACGTTTGTTTAAGTGCATACATTATCATTCAAAAGTTTTATACAAGTACTCGTATAGAAAATAAATTAAACCGAAGAAATGATATAAAAAGAATCATTAATATTAATTTGTTTTCTATTAACAATTTGAATATTTCGTACGAATAACTCGTTCATCAATTTAGTGTTTTTGTTTTTCTTATTCGTAAATTATTTCAACGACATTATTTTCTTGTCTTTTTAAAAAACCATCACAAAGAAGTGATTCTATTCTACAAGTATATAACACAAATGCACTTTTACAAGGATGTATATAAATAAAAAAAAGAAAGAAAACTTTTAACTGGTAGTGTACGTTGGATTAAATTCTTCAACAAGTTGTATTCGCATGATTGAAAGAAAGATATCAGCTTTTAACGCTTGGTATATCCTATCCTTAAAAGGTAAAGGATTACGAGAGACAGAGAGGAAGTGTAGTTAGTTGGTTATGGACATTTTTCCTAAGATGGGGGAAACCATTGGCAAAAGAGAAGGTGATACCCACCTTCTGTTACACTCTACTACTTACTACTAGAGTATTAGTATTAGTTATAATAGTAATACTAGTAGTAGTAAGTAGTAGTAGTAGTAGTAGTAGTAGTAGTAGTAGCTGGAAGAGTTCGTGAGCGAGAAGACCTTCCAGGAGATAATTTATTGGTCAATCAAAATGACGCATGGAGGTATAAGGTGACACGTCAGCGTACACGGCTGACCATTAATTTTAATACCCGTCAGCATCGGGATCCACTGTTGGGATTCAACGTCGCTTTTCTACGTCCTCCTTCTCCTCTTCCTCCTCATCTTCCTCCTCTGATCCTCCCCAAAGCCCCTTCTTCCTCCTCTGCACCACCATCTCACCCTCACCCAACTCTCCAGTCTCTTCGTCTTCGTCTTCATCTTCATCTTCGTCTTCGTCTTCCCTGTTCTTCTTGTTCTTCCCCTCTTCCACCTCATTTCTTCTTACCTTAGCAAAGGTATCCATCGGCATCGGCTACCGGTACGACTAATGCCCCGTTCACTAACGACGATCATCCGTAGAGATCGAGATCTTTCTTTCTCTCACACACATAGACAGACACTTTTATTCTATCTGTTTTTCTTAGTTTTCTTATTCTTATTGCATGCCGTAATGATTATCCTTCTCTCAATCACTTAGAACCCTCTGATCATCTAAGAAGACACGACAGTAACTTCGTCTTTGATTATTTTCGTAGAAAATGATTATATAAGTGTATGTTAGTATTGGTATTATTGAGATTAGGTTACCAGTGAGTGTACTTGTAATATCTAATCATTTGACTTCTGTTTAATAAGATTGGTTAAATAATATTAGGTTTAAAGTTCTGTCTGGTTTTGGAATAAAACTAAATACATATTACAGACAGAACTTTCTGGATCCTTCCTACAACACGGGATATTATAACACGGGTTTGTTCTAACGCGATAAGAAAATTGCTAAAACCTTTGTAGAGTACTGTACTTTTATTCTTTTTGTATTGACTCTTGGTTTCATACAACACGGTTTCACACGATATAGAATTTTCTAGGAATCTATCTCTACCGTGTTAGAGAAGGGTTACTAATTTTTTTTAAATTAATTCAGATTCAAATAATTTCAGAATTCTTTGCAAATTACTATCAGATATTTACTGTTTCAATATTTCTCGTTAATTTTCTAAATAATTTAATAACTATTTTCTAAAATCACAAATTATCCTAATTTTCAATAAATACCTTAACTACATTATTCTTCTTAAATAAAAATCAAATATTTTGATTACACGTGTCTTACACTTTTTCTTTCTCCAACAGTCCACACGTTTCTTCGTTTCACACGCTATCTAAACTTGTATTATTTGATCTAAATTATTCGATAGTTTTAAAATTTAGATTAAAAGAACCTAAGTATCTAATACTTATACGGAATATTATGAATATACAAGAAGTGAAATACCAAAAAGGTCGCTGAAGGGTTAATGTCTGTTTGCCTGTATCCACGTTACTTTCAAAAGCTATTCTTTCTGCCTCACTGGTATCTCATTTGTAAAGATTCCAACATAATGGTTAAGAGGAAAAGAGAAGAAAGAGGTGGTGGTGGTGGGAGGGGGGAAGAGAAGTACTCGGTGAGGGACTGACGGAGTAAATGAGGGAACAGGGGAGTTACGGTGTACCTGAAGGGGGGGTGAAGGTGGGGTGAAGGGGGTTGAAGGAGGGGAAGTTAGCGTTCATCGCGATCTGCTTTATGGATCTCGTTCTGTTTGACCCCATGGCTGCCGTGGCTTCTTATTCGAGGAATGGTTTAACCTCTCCACTCTTCCTCCACCCTCTCCCTCACCCTTCTCCTCCTCTTTCTTCCCCCTGATTCCACCTCCACCCTCATTTTATGTGTATCTACTACAAGGAACGGACAGAAGCGCGAGTCTGTCAAGTTAAACGCGATTCTAATCTGACAGGGACGTATTGGCCACTCGTTCGTTCGGTGTCCGTCGGTGTTCCACGTTGTTCCATGCTGTCGAGTCAAACCTCGACTCAACTATGCGAGGAAGTTACATTCTTTCTTTTTATTTTGCACGAGATACTATTTTTTATAAAACTACTTTTTTGTTAATATTTTTTTTTTAAATAAACACATATGGGTATGGTAAGATACTTTTTGTTTTAGGGAAATAAATTATTTACTCGATGCGTTTGAATTTTATTTTTTTACGTTATAGATGATTAATGTTAAATAATAGTTGATATAAAATTTATTAACGTTGATGAAGATATTTTTTGGTAGTAATTATTGTAATAATTTTTAAGGATTTGTTATACTGGTATGAAATGGAGCAAAAAATGTATATAATTGAATAGAGAATTAGTACCATTTCATACTTGACACTCTAATAATTTATAATAATAATAATAATTGAGAAGTAATTAATTAAAAATAACTCTTCGATGCTCGTAAAAAAATACAACAATGAAATATTTTAATTATAAATTATAAAAATAATAATAATAATATTCAACAAGAATCTATAGAGTTTTATTCAATCACGTTTCAGTATACACTCACACAAACAATATACTCTCGATATTTATTTTCTGTTTTTTATCAAAGTGTCAGGTAGTACGGTACACCTACGAGCCAATACCGATCAAGAGCATTTGTAAAAAAAAAAAAATAAAAAAGAAAGAAAGAGAGAGAGAGAGAGAAGGTAAAAAAGAGCTGAAAGAAAAATCACAGTCAGGTAGATAAATCCTTGCGATTGGAAGTTGGAAGCTGTTTGTGTTCGTTTTGTTGAAGGAAGAATAAAAAAGGGACCAAATGTATCTAACGTTTGAATGTAGTAGTAGAAGAAGAAGAAGAAGAAGTAAGGGTGGAAGTCCTTGCCGAAAGTAGTCGTCATCGATTATTCGTCCCATCATCCTTTTCTTCCATTTTCGTAGAACTTGTACGCTAATGTAAGCTATTACTTACCCGGTTAGATAAACCTTTGCCAGTGGCAACTGCACTTTGACGATACCACCACCACCACTACCACACCATAACTACACCATAACCACACCATAACCATCATACCACTACAACCATCACCACAACCACAACCAATCATTTTGTCGGTAACGAAAACAAGAAAAATGATTCATTCCAAATTCTACTCGCGTAAGAACGTTCACTTTGTCTTTTTCAAAAAAGAAGAAGAAGGAGAGATAAAAGCAAAAAAAAAAGGGAATAATATTTTAAGAAGAGATCCTACCGAATAGAAATTTTGTTTTCGTGTCAGTCTTTAAAAAGATATTATTCAAAAGTGGCAAAGATGTATTGGTCAGTTGTTAAAGATCTTCAATCAGATGATAAAATCTTTCAAGTCCTAACTAAATAATCAACAAAATCTCATTCTTCCTGTTTTTATAAATGCTTAAAGCATAGAATTTTTCCTTTTTTAACCATTGGGTGGTCATTAACCTTTTAAATACATTTCAAAAATATACACTTTTTAGTTTGATTTTTAATACGTCGATAAATCGATAAACATTTCTTTGATATAAAAAATAAATATAAAATAAAAACAGTTCTATCCTTCAAACAAAACTAACAAAAGTCTCATAATTATTCGACTAAAGAAAAAAACAAGAATACAACAAAATTATTGTCACGAATTTAACAAAATTTGTCCAAAAGAGTTGGTGAGAGGTGAATGGACGAAACATAATCAAACATAAGCATCAAACGTGAGTCGTGTTTTTGCAAACGGAGATCGTAAACGATCGTGCGCGTTCTTGCGCGTAACATCGTCGAGATAAAAGCGATTTGGTGCGTGCCAAGGGGTCAAGGGATGGAATTAAAGTTGCCGAGTAGGGTGGGGATTGGGAGTTGGGGGTTTGGTGTATCGGGCCTCGACCTGGTCGAGTCCTTTTCGGTGAGATGAGGTGTGTGTTGTGAAAGTGTTGGTGTGGGGGAGGAGGTGGAGGTGGAGGTGGAGGTGGAGGTGGAGGTGAGTGAAGTTGGGGGATAAACGAGCCATGACGTGTGTGTTAACTGATACCGTTTCACCATAACGCAACGCACGCACTGCGGTTACGGAATAACGTGTAGGCGTGGCTGGTGCTTTTGATATCAACGATGGCCACCTTTCGACTGTAAATCAATCGATATCTCTCGCGAATACGAAGAGGGAAAGAAAGAGTGAGAAAGAGGGGTCTGGGGTAGAGTGGGGTGGGGTTTTATACACTTGGAGGGTCGTTTCAGAGAGAGAGAGAGAGAGAGAGAGAGAGAGTTAGGGTGAGAGAGGGTTTCACTGCTGCCATTGAGGAAGCATGCGCCAAATGCTGAATGCGAATCGACCCGCCCCAAAGGTTTTATCTCCTATGGGGGGGTTGTTGCAACGCCCGACTATTATTTCGATGTATTTTACTTTTGTTTTTTGTTTTTATTTTTGGTCTCTCTTTGAATCTCTCTTTCTCTCTCGTATCAGTTTTGAGAATATTTTTCAAGTTAGAGAAAATGTATAGAGTTTGAATGATTGTTCTATTTATACTATTTGGTATTTATTTTATGGTGAAATGTTGTAGTTTTGAAGAACAATTTAGATTGATCTTAATTTATGTAAGTTCAATAGTATTGGTTATTTTTATTTTATTTGAATTAAAATTGATAATACTCGTAAACTAATTCTGTCTCTTTTTCTTTTTTGATCCAAAATCTATCGTGGAGTGTTAATTTTATCAATAATTATATTTATCTTCCTTTTTTAAATAAATATTTTCAATAAATAGTATATTTTAATAAATAATCTTTTTCTTTGCAAAATAAATATAAAAAGAAAAATATTGAATTCTTAGTTTATAATAATTAATAAACAATTTTTTTCATAATTATTCCATCCTGTTTTTCTTTGATCAAATTAATTTTAGTACTGCGAATTATTAGATTGTGTCTAGTATGAAATGGAGCGAAATTGTATACAATTGGATAGAAAATTTGCTCCATTTCGTATTTGACTATGTAATAATTAAATTATTTATAATATTATATTGTAAAGATTAAATGTGGATTTTGAAAGGACACGTGAAGGATTTAATAAAAATAAAAACACATTGATCCTTGTTTAACGTAGCTCGATAATGGGAATATTTAATCCGTTCTTATTATCATTACCATCATTATCATCATTATCATTATCGTCATTATCATTATCATCTTATCATCAATCATCATCACCATCACAATCATCATCATCATTATCATCGTCATTTCTTTCTTTCCTTTCTTTTTTTTTTTAAATAATTTTACAGGTATGAGTTCGTCACGATTCAAACGCAACGCATTTCGGTGCGATACAAGTAAATAAATAGCTAAAGTTTAAATTTTAAACAGTCTATAAGGGGATTTGGGGAAAAAGGGAAAAAGGGAAAAGAAGGATTTAGGGAGGATTATGTTTTTCTTTTCTTTTTTTTTTCTCTCATCGATATTCTAAAACGGTATGATATGTACACGACGCTTCTTTCTTTATTCCTTAATTTATTTTTTTCTTTTATTACTCTCTCTTCTCCATTTTCTTCTCCCCCCCCCCCCCATTCGATCGTTCATACGTATTTTTTTTTTTTAGTTTGAAAAAGAACGAGTTGGGTACAAAAATAATGTTGAAAATTGAATTAAAATGTATGGTGTTTATCGAATATGAATTTATTTCAAAGTTATGATTACTTTTGTGTTGAAATAATTCTTGATAGGTTTAATCTGAATATCAATCTAATTAAATAATCCCAAAAGGTTCACTTAGGTTTGTGTTCAAGGATTGAGATCTTTTCAAATATTCCAAGTACACGTTGAATCTATTGACAGTTATTTTATTCTTTCTTTATTTTTTTTTCAAGCTCTTCTTCAATTCTGGGAACGTATAAAGAAATCAATATTTAATCAAGCATTTGTAACTTTGAATACCCCAAAAATACAAAATAATGTAATATTTAATTATGGTATTAAAACTTTGAGTATTACAATTGAACTGATTGTATTCATATTGAATTAATTTTATTAACAGAATTAATGATATCAACGATGACAAGAAATATGTTAAATAAAATAGAGATTATTGTTTAGAATTCCAAACCGAGGATAATTAATTTGTATAAAGGATTGGGTAATAATTATTAATTAATACTTCAGATATCTGATTGAAACTTGGAAACACTTGGAAACACTTGGAACACTTGGAAAGAAATATTTGATAAAATAAAATACCACATTTTAAAACTGTACCATGCAATTTAATTTCAACAAATATTTCTCTGTTTATTAGTTTCAAAGAAATATCTGAGAAATTATTATCCCACTTTGTAAATTATTAAAAATGAAATTTCTAATCGACGTATTTTTCAATAAACTTTTCACTTTTTTAGAATTCAATAATTATTTATGAATCATTCTAAACGTGATAATACATATGAACGATCAGATTTCTATTAACTACTGTCTTTCTTCTCACCCACTATTATATATATTTATTAATATATATAATAATAATAATAATAATAATAATAATAATAATAATAATAATAATAATTAATATAATCTATTGCACGTCGCAAACGCACCCACACGCGATTCGTATCACACACACGGTGCCTATTCATTTTTCTTCATCTTTTTTATTTTTTTTGTTTTTTTTTTTTTTACATTTTTACAATAAATTAATTCAAGAGAGAAAAAGACGATCGCTAGAAACCATTTTTTTTTGTCTTTCTTTCTTCCTTTCGCGAGATGTAAAGAAGGGGGAATGGGTTTTGGTGGTGGATTGAAATGGGATATGTGGGTGGCTGATTAAAGGGTGAAGGGTAAAGGGGTAAAGGGTAAAGGGAGAAAGGGTTTAAGAGTTATATACATACACTTACACACGCATGCGCACAAGCATGCACACGAGCATGCACATCCACTCTGATACTCTCGCAAACACTTTTCTTTATTTATTTTTTCTTATTCTTATTCTTATTCTTCTTCTTCTATTTTTCTTACGTTTGACATCTCTCATCGCATGTGTGCACCACGAATAATTATTTATGACAATATTATTTTATTCGATTCTCGATAACTTTGCTTTCAGACGTACGTAAATGGCACTGTTAAGGTTCGAGGGACGATATGTTTGATTATTTTCTTTGTTTTGTTTTGTTTTGTGTTTTTTTTTTGTAAATGTAATCAACGATCGGAGGAATAATTTAATCAAAATTTGGATCCATCGATTAAAGAGAATTCGATTATAGTGATTTAAAATTATAATTAAGGCTAAAACGTATCGTGACTAGTTTTTAAAATTCTACATTTGATATTATTAATATTTCATTCATTTAATATTTGACGATAATTGTTAATAATAATTATTATTATTATCTAAAAATTTTATCATTTTCTTATCTCTTTTTTTCTTTTCTTTTTTGTAATATTATCAGAGTATTCGAATTCTAATTCGAATGGAAAAAAACACTAAACGTATCGCGAGTAATGTTTAACATTGTTTGATCGAAATAAATTTTTCAAACTAATTTAAGATAATTGTTAATATTTTTTTAATATTATTATTATCATCATTATCGTTTATAAATGTTATTTTTATATTGAATTATTATCAATGATCGAGAATATTAATTTAGAAAAATACTTCATCGATAAGTTTAGTGTTTTCTATTTGAAACGAGTAATCACTGAAACACTTCAGTAATTCTGTTACAATTAATTAAATAAAATATAAAATATAAAATATTTAATATAAAATAATATATCCTCGCGATACTGGATAATAATTAATTAATAAAAATATGAAAATTGTTGAATAATAATCCCTCGTGACCTTGTCGAGTTATACGCGACGAGGAAATGACTAAAAACCCTGAAGAATCGATATGACATTACCTGACCAACTATATTACTCGAAACAAATAGAAACCAAACATTCTATTATGGGGGAGTATATTACGATGGAAAAAACACTCTAACTATTTCTATAATCGTCATTTCGCTTGAAGTTCAGCAGCTTGTTCTTCTTCTTCCTTGGTTAATGGAACCGTCGAATGATTGTACAATCCTTGTGCCATCAATTGCAAAGCCAATGGATTTTTCTGTCCACTAGCTTTTTTAATCTTCGCTCTTTTATTCTGGAACCAGATTTTAATCTGTGCCTCGTTCAATCCTAAATCCCTGGATAGTTGTTGCCTACGACGTTCCGTTAGATAACGATTTTCCGAAAATTCTCGTTTCAATCTTGCCAATTGTTCACCACTGAACGCTGTTCTAGGTCGTTTCTCCTCTGGCGTAGAACCGCTTCCACGTGAATCACCTGTCCTCTTAACTCGCCGCGTACGTGGGCCTGAAATCACACGTGACGGTTCTAGCGTTAACTCGTATCTGTCGATATATCTATATGTATACGTCAGATTAATCTTTTATCTTTCATCTTATCAGATTCTTTCTTTTTTTTAATCTTTTTTTATTCCCCATTATTTCACGTGTTTAAAGAACCATTAAATTTCGTACCATTTCTAAATCTTAGATTCAACAATTTATTTTTAATTGATCAATAACAAAATGCACGAATTTTATTGGTCGTTCAATATTTTTTTTCTCAAAATTTTTCTATCATTTACTTGGTGGAAAAAAAATGTCGGATTTTTAGCCATGATTTAATGGAAACATCCGACATCTTTATTCCACCAAGTAAGTAATAAAATATATTTTACATTAAAAAAAAACAATTTCTTACGTTTTCTTTCTTTATGTTTTTATTTACTTCGTCAAATTTCTTTACAAAACATACCAACACTTATATGCTCGCGTATATAATCATGGATGCGACGTATAAATTATACCCACGTGATATTTATTTTTAGATGAAAATAAGCTCCTTCTCGAGAGCTGTGATATTCGTGAAAAATATAAAATAAGAAAAAAATGTTAGATATGATAAAAATATGGAAATTTCTAGCAAATGACTATTATTATTCTACGATTTTTGTTGTTATTGTATCGTAAAGGTTTTAAGACAATGAAAATTTGAAGTTAACGTTTACTAAGGAATATAAGCTGCAATTACGATGATAAGCACCGTACCTATGTAATACTAATAACTATAATGAATATCCAATAAACACATCGCTCTCGATTCACCTGACATTTAATATCCTCGATGACGTGTTCATTCCTCTCACAATTAGTTGCATGATCAATCGTAAATAATGATTCAAAAAAATAAGAATGAAAATCTTTAGATTGTTGGACTTTAAAAGTCAAAGTCGAAGAATATGTAAAAGAAAAAAAAATTCATTAATGAACGAATAATATTTTTTTACAATAAACTTACAAGTTTTGACATATTTCAGGGAACATGTTGAATATAAAATTTTTCAATAATTTAATTTACTATTATTTTCTAAAATATATTTTATAAAAGTTTTCAAAAGATGTACTTTTAGTATGAAAAATTCATTTCAAACATTGCTTTTAATTCTACAAAGAAAATCACTTGAACGAAGTATAATTCAATTTCTTAAATACACAAAGATTAAATCATTGGAGAAAAAAAAAATCAATAAACAATTAGAAATGTTTTCTTGTTAGTGTAGATGCATTCATACACGTGTAACGTAGTTTCCGAAGATAATAGAGAAAAGAAAGATAGAAGACGTAAAAGAACATTTTACGTAAGAAAGAATCCGTAATAGTTAAACGATAGCTGGCTAAGTTTAACGTTGATTCTATGAGTTTTACGTTTGGTAGTAAATATTACGAGAAATTAACGAAGCTAACCAGCAGTTGACTATGGTAACTTTGCTACGAGAGTGTCAAATTTTATGATAACTTTTATTGTCTAGTTGGTTTCAAATACAACCTAAGTTTCATCTAACAAGACTGTGTCTCTTTTACTACAAACACACACACATATACATATTTATTTATGTATAGAGAGTGTGTGTGTGAGTATGAGTGTAAAAAAAGATAGAAATAAATAGAATGAGATGAGTTGGGAGGAACTCAAAGGTCGGTTAAATAAACGTCTGTTACTGAAGAAAAGTCTTTTCTAGCAAAGAAGTAAATCCTTCCGTCTCGATCCTTCCTGTTTTATCGTTGTCTTCTCTTCTATCCTAAACGTTAAGAGGAAAAGTATGAGAAGGAAGAAGAGATGATAGTAGAGGAGGAGGAAGAAGCAAAGGACCTGCCACAAACGACTTCTATCGTAAATCAAGTGTATTATTATTGGTCAAGAGTGCGAGTATCTCTTAAAGTCAATTCTTACAAGCAACGTTATCACCCAACGTTAGTATTTTAGAAGCAAATATATCCTCTACTAGGTGGTATTCGTTCTATGAAGAAACCCCCTAAGAGTTAAACATTTTTCTCATAGTATTTACAATTACAAAACGTTAATCTCTAATTTTATGAAGGTACTTGATTCGCTTTTTTTTTAAATATTTTTAACTACGACGTGATTGATAATCGAGAAATTATTTTTATTCAGGTATTTAATTGTATTCATAATTTTAATTTGTTGTCATTGAATAGAGAAAAGAATAATTTTCATTAAATTATTATTGTAGATTTTATTACAATTTCTTAAGTTAATTGATGAAAGATACAATAACTTAACTGTGAATTTGAAAATAGAATTATTTTTTTGTAGTTATTTAAAATACTTCAAAATAAATGTTTCAATAAAAATTGTATCTCATAGACGTATACACATTGACGTAACAAATTATTTAATTGTTTTATTAATAAAAGTAATCTATGCTTAAATTTGATATTAATAAGAAATAATTTCTATCGTCAAAGTAGGAAAGATTATTTTCAATACTATTTTCAATACTATTTAAAAAAAAATAATAAAAGTGTCACCTAAAATCTATGACGTGACTTTCTAAGAAACATACCAGTCACATTAAATTAATTTATTTATTTTGATGTTTAAAAACAAAATGATGTTAAAGGTAAATTTTTGACTCAACTTTCGGTTTAGTTTTTGGTGTCATAGCACTCAAAGTATTAATAAATAAAAAAAAGAAATTTATATATTGAAAATAGAAAGATTATTTCTATATGATTGTAGAATATTGTACAAATTTTATTATCAGACACGATTATAATTTTAATCAAACTTAAACGATCTCATTTCCCGTATCCTCGGGCACTCCATCACTGGAAACCCCTAACGCTAATAATTCATGGTGTAAACATGGTTTGCCGATCTGTACGTTCGTCCAGGTTATAAAACGTTGTTTCGTTTTGCAGTGGTATTGGTCTATCTCGTTCTTGTAATTGCGAATAAATCATATCGTAACGATCAACACCGGGTATTATCGATCTCTGGGATCCGAGTAACGTTGAGAAAAGATTACGTAGAACCTCTTCTCGCGAATATATCGTTTTGCGAAAGATAGAAAGAAATATTGAAAAACGTAGAAGGTAAAACGTAAAATACCCAAGTTCAGAAACTATGATGAAAAGGAGTACACACTCATCTTCATCGATTGAAGTCCAAGGTAAATGGAAGAAAGCTCTTTTTCAAAGATTTTATTAACGAGAATAAACTAGAAAACACACCTTCAGGATCGTATTTGCATAAATCATTCTGGGGGAAAGCTGTTTGGAAATTGATGATAAAATCGAGATACGATTGGTTCGAATTTTCTTGATTGAAGTTGGTGATAAAATACTTACTTGATTTCTACGATAGTTCATTTGTACACGAATGTGTGTGTGTGTTATTTGACTAGGAATTGAAAAGATTTCTCATCTTTTTCTAGGTACGATTAGTAATAAAAATAAGGAATGATTTAAATACAATTTATACAGTCTCTCTTATGAACTATAATCAATAATTATCAGCAATATATTATTTTTCTTATTTGTACGATATATCTTTCAAAGTCTCTTTATGAATTACTATTCGTGATTTTTATTTTATTACAAGTTGTATACTCAATTTCAATAGGATATCGATTAATTGTATTTTATTTCTGATATTAACAGTTGCATTCAACATTGCAACACACAATCAACCAATCATTTAACGTGACCCTCAAACATCATCTAAAAATCCCTACACCACAAACATGTTAATCAAATCACTGAGACACTCAAAATATCACCACTTTATTATACCAATTTTAACCAATAACTGACTAACCCTGTTTCAATAATCCCATTCTCTTTTTCAAATAAAACCATACGTAAAAAAATTGTAACAAAATTGAAACAAATAATATAATTTCATTGTAAGATAGATGCATTCTTTCTTTGTTGAGAATAATTTGATTAACGTTTGATCGATTGGATTTCTAATAGAAACAAGATAAGTCTGTAACTAATGAAAGATCCATAAGGAAAATACGCATTATGGGTTTGTAAGGAGTTAAACAGCAGCAATGGTAGCAACATATCAACCCTGTTGGCAGTTTCTTAGAAGGAATGACTGAACTAACGAACAAGTCGGCAGTCTAATTACTTAAGCGAAGTAGTCTGTAGTTGTCGGTAACCCTGGAAAGGAACATCAACGTGTTTAGAAGAGATCTGAGTGAGAGAGAAAGAGAATCTGAGTTCTATCCTTCTTGCTTTTCCCTTAAACATACACACACACACACACATACAGAGAAAGGACTATCCTTCTAGTTCAACACTCTTCTATCTTCTTCTCTTCCTAACACACCCTTTATCGTTTAAGGAACTAACGGAGAGGAAGAGAGAGTAAAACCAATAACGCTAAGATACCCTCACCCTTTACCACCCTTTACCACCCTTACCACCCTTCGGTCCCTTCTCTTCTGGCTTCACCCTCTTTCCTTCATCCTTCTACTCTTCTTGGTAGCACTTTGCCTCCACTCGACTCCAACCGACTCAAACCGACTCAAACCAACTCCAACCTCGAAAGTACCTCGCATACCAAACCTACGAGGAGAAATACTAATTTTCCTTCTGGAATACTCTTTCTCTATCTCTTTCTAATGTTAGTTCTTGAATTAGACGTCAATCGAACTTAGAAATATTTTACAATATTTTCGAAGATGAAGAAATATTGTCTCTCCTTTTTCTCGTTAATATTTTCTATGAAATTATTATTAGTTTGTTCCATTTCATACTTGACACTACTTAATATTACAAAATGGAGCAATAAATGCACGTAATTGAATAGAAGATTTGCTTCATTTCATATTTGACACAACTAAATAGAACTCAAACGAGTAGACTTTTTTCGTAACTCTTTGTCGGATCTTTTGGTTTGTTTTAATTATCCTTTCACTGTTTCTCCTCGTCAGGTTTCGTCGTCGTTGCTTTTAATTATCCTTTACAGCATCCCGGCGTTAAGATGAAAACGTAAGAACCGGGAAGTATTGTCGGAGATTAATGAGAACGATTTGTCGTCGAGGTATGTCAGAGAGCGATCGTGTTCGATAAAAATAAAAGAAGAAAAAGAAGTAAAAAAAGTAAAAATAAAGAAAAAACAGATGAAAGGATGTAGAACTTGGATGAAAAGAAATTAACCACGTGATGTCGTCTATTAGGCGAGTTTTCTAGTCTCGCACGTGCTCTCATCATCTTCTTCTTCTTCTTCTTCTTTTATTTTTATATTTATTTATTTTCTCAAGTATATCTTTTTCCTTTCGAAGGGAAACGATTGAAGGTTTTTTTCTTTTCCTTTCAATCGTAAAACACTCTTCGATCAATTCAACTCGACGATCTTTTAAAAGGAACCCAATACGATTAGAAAACAGAAGGAAAGAAAAAAATACATTGAACGTATGATCGTTGAAAATACTTAAAGCAAAAAGTAAATTCTTAAATAGGAATCAGCGACGTTTAAATCTTATTCGATTAACACAACTATACTCCAACTATATTCCAAAGTTCATTATTTATTTTATATTAAAAATTTGTAACAAATGATTGAAGAAATCATAAAAGAATCTTAACCAGTTAACTGTGGAGCTCTATTCTGAAAGTGCACACTTTTGTGTGTCACGAAAGTCTATCAATGATGAATATATTTGTCAAACACAGAGTAAGTGTCGTTGTTAAAATATTGCATTGAAAAAGAGGTTTATTTGATAAAATTGTTTATTTTAATTCCTTATTTTGATGAATTTTATTATTTATTTTGTCACTTCTCCACGTCAAACACAGTTAACTGGATAATATAATAATTAAAGATTATAATCAAATTGATATCATAGATAAAATAATTAAAAAACGATCTAACGTTAATTGAATTAAGTTAAAGTTAAAAATATATATTAATTATACTACGATATAAATAATTGTATATAGAATATAAATTAATTTGTTGAAACAATAATAAATTTGATTGATCGATCACGTGTGATAAGAATTTAATGATTTATCTTCATTAGGATCGTTTAAGTTATATGCAATGAAGATATAATCGTGCGAAGTGAGTCGTACTCTTACGAATTGCATCCTTCAGTATACTTGCAACGAAGATCTTTCTATCTTTCTCTCTCTCTCTCTCTCTCTCTCTCTTTCTATCTTTCTTATTCTTTCTTTGTTTATCTTAAAGTGCCACTCGAGTTGCACGTCACGTTCCTTTTAATTACATCCGCCAAGCATCGACAGATACGAAACATCGTCGTAAGATAGAGAGACAACAGGCGTTGGGTTATTCGAGCTAAGGTAGAACTTGACAATTCATTAAGGATACTCTGTAAGCAACTGGAACATCGTTCTTGCAAAGTGGGACAGGTGATAGTGGATCCTGTTTAAAATAATATCTACATCTTTTAAATCTTCTATTTTCTTTTAATAATCAACCAAATTCTTTTTTTCCCAACAAATATATTTTAATAATTATTTAATATTATTTAATATTATTTATATTTTAATAATAATTTTAATGTTTTAAATATTATTTTATAGATTTTTTATTTTATAACCAAATATTAATCAATTTTCAGAAAAAGAAAATAATGTATTTATATATTCTTTTAATAATTTTTTAATATTAAATTGTGTCTAGTATGAAATGGAGCGAAAAATGCACGTAATTGAATTCAAGTTTGCTTCATTTCATATTTGATAAACTAATATATTTAATATTATTATTATTATTATTATTATTATTATTATTATTATTATTGTATTAATAGATTTTGTATAAAATTTAGAAAATATTTCTTGTTACTTCAATTTAAAACATAAACTATACGAATTGTTTCAACGTGATAAGAAAATAAATGACAAATATAAAAGAAACTTGAAAGTGTCTTTTGAAATGAATTAGAAATAAAATTTTATATAGAAAATAATGAATTTATCCACGTTAGTTGATTATAATAACACAACACAACACCGATTATGACCCTCCATGGGGTACTTATAGTAAAACGATAGAAATTCTAACATGGGATATTGCAGTAAATTAACGTGCTGGAATTTATAACCGATAATTATTATGCTCGTTAGAAGAAGGTAACGGGTTAATGGAATGATACGACGTAAGAAGAGAAAAGAACAAAAAAATAGGATGGGTGAGAAGGGAAAGGGAAAGGGAAAGGGAAGAGACGATCGTCGTTAAGTCGTTAAGGTCTGTTTCTCCTCGTCGATGTTGTGTCGTAGAATGATGACGATATGACGATCAGGAAGACACATTGAAAAACTTAACATTTCTGTCGATTAGTTTTTCCCATAAAATTCTCCTTTTTTTTTTCCTCTTTTTTTCACAATATGAAATATTTCAATAAAACCACCCAATATTATCCTATTTTAAACGATCCAATGATTATCTTGCAATATTTTTTCCATTGAGTATTAATTCATACTCGAATAAAATAATCACTTCGATTATATTAATTGTTATTTCGTTGATTACAATCTAAGATTATTTCTACATTAATTTCTTGGTTTATTAATATTATTATTTAATTCATATTAAATAATAAGATAGACAAAGTATAACCAATACTAAATGTCATTAATTTCATTTCCTATGGAATGTTTTCATTCTTATACTATTTAATTGAATTATTATTACATCCTAAACTGTGTATATTATTTCAATTTAATTAATCAAAAATTATGCAGAAGAAATAGCTTCTTTTCCTTCAAAAACTTGACTTTAAATATTTATCCAACTCGTGAAGAAAAATATGTGAGGATAAAAAGTGAGTTGAGGAATTATTATAACACTATAAAATCTAATAATAATAATAATAATAATAATAATAAAAGAGATATGTAGACCAACATAGCATCGACAAATCGAAAGAGTTTTCTAAGAACGATCCAATCACGAGTTTTACTCTCTCTCTCTCTCTCTCTTTCACCCCTTCTTTTTTTATTCAATACGATCCAAACAAGCAAGTAAGCAAGTAAGCAAGCAAGTAAGCCTTCGAACACACGAACGTAACAATTAAAGACTCTCGCACATTTTCTTTTTCGATCTAACTCTCGTGGTAACTGGAACGATTAACGATTATTCCTTGCAAATAGTTGCGCGATCGTTTAGGATGAGGACTAAAGTCGTCTATCGAGTTGTCGTTTCCGTGAATTTCATTTCTTTCTCTCTCTCTCTCTCTCTCTCTTTCTTTCTTTCTATTTATCTCATTCACGTATACATAGTTGGATACGTGTGCAAGTAGTAGGTTTACTATAGGTCAGCATATAAATACACACACACACATGCACGTACAAGTATGTATGTATGTATTCGAATGGAGTGGAATGAGTTGAGTGCAGGAGCAGCTTGTGAGTTATGACTGCGACCATTACTTGGGACAAACGAGGCTAAGCATGTCGACACACACAGGAGGCCTGGCCGGCCTTCTCGATTCTCCCAAGTCATTCTCGATTCTCGAGAATTACTAGACAGAAAGAGAGAAGGAAAGAGAGAGAGAGAGAAACGTCGTCAAGCCTTCACCGAGTTTGATACTCGATCACAAACGATCCTTTTAAATTTGCCTTCAATTCTATTCTGAAATTACATCGTCTATCTCCCTCTCTTTATTTCTCTCTCTCTCTCTCTCTGTCACTCTCTGTCACACTAACTCTCACACATACTCTATCTATCAATCTTTTTGTATCTTTGTAATTCTGTATTATTTTATACTCTCATTAGAATCGTTCTTTCGTGATTAGAATGAAATATATTACGATTTTATGTGACTCTAATTAATAGTTTTTAATAGTTTTGGTTTTTTTACTTTAATTAGTATCTTTAAGAAAATATATTGTGGTCGGTATTATAGTGATTTATATATAAAAATGATTATTATTTGGAATAAGTGGTTTAGAGAATTGGTAATTAATTCATTACGAACAGTAATGATATGTAAACTTGATAAAAAACTTTATAGGAAATATTGATAATCTATTTAAAGTATATTACAATTCATTATTATTTATAATATTTTTCAGTATATCATATATGGTATACTATAAAATATATTTAGTATATTATATATATATAATTATATATTTATATATTTATAGTTATTTTAATAGTTATATTAGTGTCTATTATAATATACTATATTTAGTATATAATATAATATATATTATATACTATTATAATGATTATCTCATTATTTATATATTATTATTATTATTATTATTATTTTTAATTAATAATAATTTTTCTCATATTATTATAATTTAAATTATAATTATATATACCGATAATGTTCTTTGATACACCGAATAAATGAATGATTAAAAATGACAAAAATTTGTATATCAACTTAAAATCAATCTCAAAATCGATATTATTCCACAACCAAATTTTTGTTATATTTTAGTTTTTCTTTATATATGTAATATTAAATATAAAAATATTCTTACACAATCGAGAAAGAACGAAAGCTACGTTCCAAAAAAAAGAAAAAAAAGCTTACGTTATCCAATCCCATTTTCTTTAGTACAGTAAGAGAGAGAGTAAACGCACAGCTCACACAATTTGTCTCTCTCTTTCATATATTTTCATTCATTTTTATATTTCTTACTGTCTTTCAGTACGTCTCTGTTCTCTCTAATCATCTTGGCTCGTTACTTACTTCGTCCTGAGAACAAAAAACACAAAACACATTGATTAAAAATCACATCTATTTAACATTGAAATATAATTGATACAATTTCAAGTAATGCATGGTTGATTATGGGTGAAATAAACACATGGGGTGGGAGAAGAGAAGAAGAAGAAGAAGAAGTGAATATGATTATGATCAAAATGAATAATAATTAATATAAAATAAATAGAAATAGATTCTGTGTAATGAATATCTCGTTAATAGAAAGTACGCTTCGTAAAATGGATTAGAAAAGATTCTTTTTAATACGAACTAGCTCTTTCTTATTGTGTTACATTTGTATATTTCTATACGTGTATGTATGTATGTATATGTGTGTGTATATGCAAGTATGTTTATATGTATGTTTGTGTGTATGTACAAGTATGTAGGTACACGAGTTAGGATTCTTTTGAGGTGGCTCGTTAAGGTTCTCCTACTCGAAGAGAACCTATGAGAGATCGTACGAAAAGTAGCCATGCCCCGTAGCAATACCCATAACCATAAATAATGACCATTGATTGGTCACTCGTCGATCGTTACTCGAGTGTACGTGACTGCGTTTACGTTTCCACGGGTCGTTAACTCGTTTCCATTAAGGCGCGGTCTTGTCTCTCTTTCTCTCTCTCTCTCTCTCTTTCTTGTTCTCTTTTTCTCCTCCTACTATTTCCTATCTTTCCCTCTCTCTCTCTTTCTCTTTAACTCTTTTCTTTGAAGTTTATATCTTTTCTCTATTTGATCTCATTTCAAACGAGATAGGCGAATTTCAAAGTTGTCCAAAGTAAATACAAAAGCTATGTTAATTTTCTGATAATCGGAATAACCAATAGACCCACTACATTAAATTTATATTTCTGGGTATGTGTGTGAGTATGTGGTGAAGTGTGTTAATTCGATACGGAATGCATCGTTTAAATTTAGAAACGACTTGGCAATTTGCTGTTTCCTTTACGATGGGGTCCCTTTACCTTTACTTTCCTAAATTACTTTGATTTTTTTTTATATATGTATATAAAGGGAGGAGGGGATTATGGCAAATTGTAAAACGATTGTAATTCTCTCTATTAGTTTTCTTTACTTTGTTTTACTTTTGATTTTTAAAATCATAAATAATAAAGAGATATTATTTCGATATAAATATCACATTGTATTCTAATTGCATTTA
>JACGTP010000100.1:37947-131421 GCA_023678845.1 Mischocyttarus mexicanus | reverse complement strand
GAGAGAGATGAAGCTGAAGATGAAGATGAAGATGAAGATGAAGGAAAATAAAAAAAAAATAAATATATATAAAAAGAAGAAGCCAAGGCTGATCCATAAAAACGTCAAACTTCCCCCAACCTAGAGAAACGAAACGTCTTCATTACGAGACTGTTTTCTTCTTCTTCTTCTTCTTCCTTCTTCTCTCTCTCTCTCTCTCTTTCTTGGTTCCATCGTGTAGGTCCGTGGGTTGTACGAACGATGAATAGCGACTATGTATAGTCTATAAAAAGAGGAAGAAGAGAATGAGAGTGAGAGTGAGAGAGTAAGAGAGAGTAAAAGAGAGTGTGAGAGAGAAAGAATGAACTCGTTCCTTGGTAAAGATTTCTGTAGGGACCTTTCGAAGAGCATCGAGTATCCTCAACGCTGTTTTCTCCACTGACCAAACACGAACTCTAAAAGATGAGAGAAGAGATGAAGTGTTCTATTCGTTCTTTGAAACCCGTCGACGAGTTATTATTTCTCTTTATTTCGATACACACAACACATTGAAGTATCGGTGGACAGGTTTGATAATAATCATTTCGTTATATCGAATGAAACCGTTTACAAATCGTTGAGTAGAATAATTCTATTCTTTATGGTGTTATTATTGTAGGATAGTTTCTTAACTGACAATGAGATTTCTTTCAACGTTTGAATTGTTTTACTCATTTGTAGGGAAAGGGTGTAAATGAAGAATGTGTAGGTTGTTTTTTAAACAATTATATTGATTGTATATGAATTTAATTTTGGTATGAATGTTATAGAAAATGAGTATGGGTTTTATGGGTGTAAGGTTTTGATTTAAATGAAGGTTTGTATTAATAAATAAAATATACAGGTCTTCTTTAACACGATAGAGATAGATTCCTATTCTGTGTTGTATGAGACCCAGAGTTAGTACAAAAAGGAGGAATTACATTGTACCTTGCAAAAGTTTTGACAATTTTCTTATCGTGTTAGAACGAAACCGTGCTAGAAGATACCATGTATATAATAATATTTTTAGTTTAAAGAAAAGAATTATCTATAAATTCACCAATGACACAATATTTTTAGAAAACCAAAAAACAATTCGTATTAGAAAAATCTCTTAATATCTTAATTCATCTTTCGATAGATTGATCTTCCTTTCATCCAACCAAAAAAAAATCAAATAAAAGAACAGACTAGTCACGTTCAAAGATACAAAACACAAATCCATAATCTTCTTCTTAAACTATTTAAAAAAAATTTATTTCTATTCATTTTTATAATATTTTCTTACACGTGCGTGAAAAAGGAAAGGTAAGGAGAAATCTATACAATTTAGTTCTATTAATCGTGTAAAGTTAATAAAACTCAGGGAAAGTATATAAAAGGAGTATAAACGGTCAGGCATGTGTGGAAAGTGTGGGGGGTGTGTGTGTGGGGAGAGGAAAGGAGGAAGAAACAACATTCAAGGCTCCGTTAATAAAGAAGTCGACGTTTTAATGCCGTAGCTCGACAGGGTCTCTCGGCGAATGGTTCTCGGATCTCTCGGAGAAGAGGAAGAAGAAGAAGAAGAGAGATAAAGGGGGAGAAGGGAGAAGGGAGAAGGGCATAGGGTTGAGTATGTGTGTGTGTGAAAGAGAGAGAGAGAGAGAGGAGAAACGGTTATAATTAAATCGTGCAATCAACTGGCTAATTTGTCCTCAAGCGTATTAATAAAACTCAGCCCACCGGGCTATGTTCTTTCCCTTCACCCCTCATCCATCCCATTCCTTCAAACCCTTCGTCACCATCTCATTCTCTCTTATTCTATCCATTCTTTACAATCCCTTCTCCGTCTTTCTACCGTTTTTCTTAGCTTTTTAACCGACCATGTCATACGTACGAAAGCTTAACACGCGAAAACTATTCTTACCGATGTACTTTTTCTTTTTATTTTTCTTCTTCTTCTTCGTCTTCTTCTGTTTCTTTCTTTCTATTTCTTTGCAGCAGCACTGCTAATTCTTTCTCTTCAGACAGTCGCGAATCCCGACACCCACAATTAGCACCACTTCGGCATAACTAACTCCTCTGACTAAAATGCAAAGTTTTTTTTTTTCTTCCTCTCCCCACGAGTTTACAGTCTTCCGTTTGGTTGAACTTTTGAAATGAGAGGGTGGAGGGATTGGTGAAGAGGAAAGGAAGAATCTTGGTAATAATTTCTATCAAGGCTATCTCCACGTGTTTTCTTGAGTTATGGGGAAACGAATTATTCACTTGTAAAGGATTTATTTTACCATCACTCTACCCCTCTACCGTATCGATCAATGACTATCTTCTCCGTGCAACACTTTAGATAAGAAGTGAGAATATTTATTACGTTGATTGGTAACTTAACCAACACATATTTGTCGGATAAATATACGTTGGTTTGATATAATCGTATGTATGAAACCACACCAATGATCGATACGATCTTTTCGATATTTCTCAACGATACCCGAGAATGAATGATCTCTGAAGTAAGATAGATAGAAAAATATGGATAATAGAGAGAAGAGAGAAAAGAGAGCATGATTGAAAGAGATTGAGAGAAACAGAAACAGTAACAGAAAGAGGAAGAGAGAGAGAGAGAGAGAGTCTCTCACAATCAGTCGCGTTCGCGGGATTTGATTCGATTTGATTCGGTTAACGGAGGAGACCCGGACCACCAAGTCGAAATCGAGTCAGCCCAACGTGGAAGTCGAATACCCGGGCAAATTAGTCAAAGTCGCGGGCTACGGGAAGGACGTGACGCGCGGCTGTCGTCTCTCCGGGCTCGTCCGAAACTCCCGCGACCGGTTTCGGATGGTTCCTTCGGTCAATTGACCGCTGCACCATCTTCGACCACACGTAAGCTCTAACTCATCCACTCTTCTTCTTCTTCTTCTTCTTCTTCAGGAAACAATCTTATACTCTAACAATGTATACACGTACATGTATGCATATGTATTAGTAGGTTAAAAGGTATTTTTATATACGAGTATATGTGAGTATAAGTGTGTGAAATGTTAGTACACTCATATTATATAAAAATAAACTATGTATGCGATAAAAATATATGGTGTTTCAGTTAGTAACTGAGTCAACGTTTATCGAACGAGATATATCGAGACCTTATCGCGATTTTTTATTTAAACAAATATGCATTTGTACTGTACATGTACATGTAACATATATTAAGTATGAAATGGAGCAAAAAATGCACATAATTGAATTGAGAATTTGCTTCATTTTATACAAGACTAACCTAATACTATAGAATACTTTCTCTATTTATGATTGGTATTTATTTGATATTTTGTTATACGTTTATTGGATAGATAGTAGAAAGAAAGTTTGCGTGTTAAGGATATGAGTAAAACATACACGCATATGTATACTTTTTCGGACCAATGGCGTAGCAAGAAATGCGTACGAGACCATTTTAGGGACTTTAGAACGTATGTATCTGTGTATGTGTCTGTGTGTTCGCTTGAATTCGTTCGTTCGTTCGTTCGTCGAGCATTTCACCGTGAAACGAGCGTGTCCACATGGCTTTTACTTACTCTTGTCACGCGTGCTGGAATGTTCGTACAAAGTGGTAAAAGAATATGGTGAACATTTATATCTCGTCTCTCTCTCTCTCTTTTCGTTTTAAATATTTGTTTCTTTCAAAGTATAAGTTGAAAAAATTCAAAGAAACTTTATTTCATATTCGATAATATAAATAATTGTTTAGATGTATAAACGATAAATTCGTGTAAATACAATCTTATCAAATTTTGTGACATTAATGTCACACTGTCGTAATCGGTACAGAAAATATTTGTTTGATTCAACGTGTGAGTGACAGTCACCGATTTCTCGATGATAACATGCCCAGTAGCTAAACATCGAAACATCTTAGGGGTATAATACAACATAATATACGATTGACATAATTCTTTTCTATCTGCTTATCCCTCTCTCTTTCTCTCTCTCTCTCTTTCTTTATTCCTTCACAAGAGCAATACTACCGGACCCTTCCACTTACGGAGATCGGAATGTCGACGTATGAAATTGTATATCTTGATGTCTATTTTTCCTATGAAGAAATCTTACCGACCAACTTGGTCCATAAAAGATAAATAGGACGTGTGTCATTGGATGAAATCATTGATCGGTCCATCGATCATACGAGAATTCATAATTAATAGGACACCTGACACGGTTCCTAAAAAATTCGGTGTTGTGTGAAACCGTGTTGTATGAGACCCAAAACTAATACAAAAAGGGTAGAAGTATAGTGCTGTATACAGCAACTTTTAGCAATTTTCTTATCGTGTTATAAGATACCGTGTTGTAGAATGGTTATGTGTATATATATTATTTAAATATTCAATACAAAACTATAACTCGTTAGAGGTATTGAAACCAGAATACAGAATACGTGAGATCATTTTATTCGATATCGAATTACGATAGGTAAAATGAAATTATCAAATAAACAAAAGACATTTAAATATAAAAATAACATTGACAGTTTTTTTTACACGAGAGATCATTTCTAAGAGTGTAGTGTCACTTGTAGTAAGTTAGGCTGTTTAACGGAAGACAGGAAGGATGTGGATCGTCTTTGGAGTCATGACTTCATGACAGGAGAGGCTGATACTTATGGGGGCTTAAAGAGCACCCATCTAAGAGTAAGAGTATGAGAAAGATAAAGAAAAAGAGAGAAAGAGAAAGAGAGAGAGAGAGAGATGTTTCGCACGTGTTAGCAAATGTGCGTTGTGGTGTAAGACAAGGAAAGATGTGAAAGAACCTCGAGTGATGGAACAGTAAGAGAAAGTAGATTTATATACAATACATGTGTACACTCTCATACACACATTTACATACATACACATATATATATTTTACACGTGTTAGCAAATGTATTAGTGTGAGATAAGAAAAGAAAGAAAGATAAAGGCTAAGTAAAGTAAGTCAGTAAAAGAAAAGTAGTAGATTCCTACATGAATATTCGTATACACGTATACACATTTACGTCTAATAAAAAAAGAAACAGAAAGATAGAAAGAGATGACGTGTTTTGCACGTGTAAGTAAAAAATGTGTCCTAGTCTAGAGCAAAGAAAGATAGAATCATAAAAAGAAGGTAAAGTAAAGTAAAGTAAGTGAGTGAGAGAAAGTAGATTCGTTAAGTCAATGTATGTGTTATTTGTCTGTGTTTGTAAAAGAAAGAAAGACAGAGAGAAAGAGAGAGAGAGAGAGAGTATATAGTGCACATAGCAGTGCCCGTAGCATAGGGGAGTGCCTTGGCAGGAGGACGTGGACCACCCACACGGTGCTGAGGACCACCGTGCTAGCCCACTGGCATATATTAGGCTCCACGGCTCCCCGAAAACTATACCGTACAACCTCCACCCCCCTTCCCCCTACAGCTTCTTCCTCACCCCTCTCCGTTCATCATCCACCTCTTCTCTTCTCTTCTTCTTTCTCTTTCTTTCTATCTCGGTCTTACTTACACACACACACACATATACAGTTACATATACTTTAGTCGATCTATCTATCTTCCCTTCTTCGTGTAGAGGCAGCCGTTAGGTATTTTGATACAGTCGACACCCGTTTAATTAGCATTCGATACGGACACCGCACGACGAACTGCCGCTGTTCCGTTGATACGATTACTAACTTCTTCGTCGATTCTTCTTTAGATCGAAAAAGAACGAGATGATGATACTTGAACGTGGTTCCCTCGTTACCTTTTAACACGTTTTGTGTTACGCGTACCACCGGTGGTACACGGTAAATTTGATCTTTAGAAATATGCGTACCACCGGTGGTACACGCATAAATGTTTGTTTGTTTGTTTAATTACACCGATAATGTATGTTTATGATGAATTGAATTTTGGTTAAATATATATATAAGCTTATTTATGGATTGAAGATTAATTGAAAAATATTGAATGACGAGTCAAGCAAAAATGATTTGCCATGGAACGTGTTAACTGTCTGTCTGTCTGTTGTTGTTGTTGTTGCTGCTTCTAAGAGCCTAAAGGTTCTTCCTTCTCACCCACTTCTTGTATTTTCTTCTTCATTTGTCTTTTATTTAAAAACAATGATTTGGAAAACTAATCAACTTATTGTACATTTATTTATAATCTATGTTAGGATTAAATGTACTTTCCAATAAATACACGTTAAAAGACCGAATACAAAAACGATTCGTCATTTTCAAAAAATAGACAAACAGAATTAAAAGAAGCGTACAAATAAATTGTATACCAGAGTGGAATCCCTTAAATCTTCATCCCAACTCAAGGAAGAAAGGGAAAGATGGGGAGAGAACGGTGACTCATGTGGTCATTACTTTGAACGCATCTAATCTTCCTAATAAAAAAGGAAGAAAGAGAGAGAGAAATAAAAAAATCAAGATGAAAAGAGATGCATGACGTTATATTCGTGAGTGAGTGAATGAGTGAGTGAGTGAGTCTTTGCCTAAAGGTTTGAGGTCACTGGAATGAGATGAATTGACTCGTCAGAGAGAATTGAACGGTCCCACTTCTTTTCATTCATTTCGATGAAATCATAAGAGGCAGGGGGAAGGGGGTAGAGGGAGTACGATTCTCCTCTCCCAGGGTGGCCCATTTTTAACAAATATCAGCTTCATTTCTTCTTAACCTCTTCTATCAACTTCCCCTTTCCTCCTCTTCCTTTTACCAGTACCCTCAGTGTTTGGGATTAAAGGTTAAACGATCGTATTTTTCATTCTTCACGTAGATATTCTTATTTGTAATTTCGTTACGCGGTATACACTTGTGTGTGATTCTTCTTGGCTTCTATTTCAATCAGGTTTCACGTACAACATCGACATATTCGAATAAAGAAATGTAGAATATCTTTTCCACCGGTGGTACATTCTTGTCTGTTTTATGGGACAGGGTGTACCACCGGTGGTACATGCCTTTAATCTAATCAATTCTTTTATTGTATGGGTTTCTACGATGTTCCATGTTACGAAGAAATTGGTGCTAATTATATTTTAAAAATAAAAATATCAATGAAACATATCTGTAATTGATTGTTCTAAACTTAATAGCAAAGAAGTGAAACCAAGCACGAAAAACAAGCCTCTGTCCTATAATGCAGCCAGTGAATTAAGACCCCAAAACGAACGTGTTAAAAGAAACGTTAATTGAAATACACATCAATCAGCTGTTGCATTAGAAATCTCAATTTGGAATGAAAATCAAGTAGAATATGGAATAATTCTATTCGTTGATTCACTGAGTTAATATTTCTTGCTATTAACCTCTTAGACACTATGCACCACTATAGTGGCTTTCATTATTCATATGTCATCTTTCTGTATATACCATACTGAATTGCATTATTAATTATTCAAGTAAACTGTTAAAATATTAAAACACGTGTATCATATCTTGAAAAAAACTTATAATTTAATCCTCAAACACTTCATTCCAATGTACTCGTGTAAAGAACACCATCATCCGTTGCACATTGCAGTTCTGTTTCATTTATAAGCTGTTTAGTATAAAGTGAAGCAAAAAATGCACGTAATCGAATGGGAGATTTGCTCCGTTACATACTTGACAACCTAATCTTATCCTTCTCCCCTAAATAACTGGTGCAACGTTCGTTGGTAAAAATACAAACAAACAAACAAATAAAACTAACCAATATCGAAATATTTTGTAAGAAGAAATTCAATCTCTCCATTCCCTTTCCCTTCACCTCTCCCTTCCCCATTCCACGACATTCTTTTTTATTTCTTTGGGAGAAGAATTTAAAGGGCCGAAGGGGAAGGATGATGTTGCCTTTTTTAATCAGGGGAACGATATGAGTCGAAAGAATTTACGCAAGTTTTAATGCGACACGCGTGCTGGTGCGATCGTTACTCAGAGGATAGTAGCCAGGGTGGGCCCACTGAGAATCCTCGGAGTTTCCGCCTTTAATGATGATTAACTTGCCCCATAGCCATCGGTCGCAAAGTTGCCGGACCTTTTGCAAGGACAACAACACGTTCACTTCGCTTGCTTGCTTGCTTGCTTGCTCTCCAACAAGTTTCTCTTGTCCCCCCTCTCTTCAATCTCTTCCTCTTTCTCTTCTTCTTCTTCTTCTTCTACTTCTTCTTCCTTCTTATACACTTCCACCATTTCCTCGCGATAAATAATTCGACCTTTAAGCCCCTTCTTGGACTAACACCGAGATACCTTTCCCCTACCTCTCAATTCTCTTTCTTTTCTTTTACTTTTTTTTTTAAATGACTTTTCCAAACTCTCTCTCTCTGTCTCTTTGAAAAATCATTTCTTCACTGGAAAGTAGAGCAACGATTTTTTACAATCGCAATATCATATCTTTGGTCTCCCTTTTTTTATTTTATTTTATTATATTTATTGTAACATTATTTTTATACCTAAAAGGTATTCTTTAATATGCATTCGAATGTTAATATTTTAAGAATTATTCTTTTAAAATTAATTTCTCTTTAATTTGTTTCGTATTTAAAATACCATATAATTTATTCATAAAGTTATTACAGGAATGGTCAAATAATTATTGAAGAAAAACTATTGAACCAACAGTAATAATTTAAACCTAAACAATCCATAGAAATAATGTTGAATAATTTTTCTAGAATTTATTTTTGATAATATTTTTATACAAGCACCGTTAGTAATAATTCAATTGCAACAAATGAATTAATTCATTTAAAATAAATGGTTAAGAATTGTCCAATAATCGTACAAAAGATTTCTTTTCCTCTTCTTCTTCTTCTTCTTTCTCTTTTTTAGGGAAGGGTATTATTTTTTTATTGGAAATAATCTCTTTCGTTTGACGTGAAATGATTCCTTGTATTCAAATTACGAATGAAAATTATGCGGTACACGAATATCGAATAATATTTTGTTATTCCCACGCGCGTATAAAAAACCTTTATTTCGATTTATCTTCCCCTCTCCTTTTACCCTTCTCTCTCACTCATCGAACATTTTTCGAATAAAAAACTTCGCGTGCACGAAATCTGTGTTGCGTTGCCCCAAATACATACGTCTGTCTTTCCTCTTTGCTCATATTGACAGTAACATAAAATATATTTTTTCCAACAAAAACAAAATGTAATTCATCATGCAAGTGTAGTAAACACACCATGGACATGAATTCGAAATCTTTCTTTCTCTCGTATTTAAAAAATTGCATCTCGCATAGAATGCATTCACTTCTTCTCTTTGATGACCTCGAACATTAAACAGAAGACCAATTTCCAATCGATGGAAAAGTTTCATGATAATCGTAGCGTGTCAAGTATGAAATGAAGCAAAATTCAATTCAATTACGTGTATTGTTTTTGCTTCATTTCATACTTGACACAACCTATAATAATTTGAATTTCAATTCAATTACGTGCATTTTTGTGCAATATTTTCATACTAAACAATCTTTTAATTAATTACGATAATTATTACGATTTGATATAAAATTAGGATCAAAAATACGAAGTAATTCTGACCTTTAACATTGATGATAATTATCTCGAATACTCCCAACACGGTTTTATAATTCACGTGATTCTTTACGGTCCATGTATATTATTATTACATATATATATATGTAACTCTGTTACATGTATATAAACCTGAAAATGTTGGGGTTACACAGTGGTGATACATTAAACGATTTTATTGACGACTGTCGGCGTAGCTACTTTGTAAGATCGTAAGCCGACGAGGGTAATTACGAGACCTACTATGAGCTCTTGGTATACTTATTTTTATCGCGATAGTATACCTAAATACTTTGTTATGTATATGTGTATGTATGTAGAATAAATGTGCAATTCAGTTAACGACGTGTAACATTATTACGTTTTGTTATTATGCATTTAGATGTGTGTAATGTGTGTGTGTGTATGTGTGTTGCATTGGAATTAGCCAATAAAAATAATGTCAGAATTTTTCACG
Organism: Mischocyttarus mexicanus; assembly: GCA_023678845.1. Lineage (NCBI taxonomy): Eukaryota > Metazoa > Arthropoda > Insecta > Hymenoptera > Vespidae > Mischocyttarus > Mischocyttarus mexicanus. The sequence continues at coordinate 121,461 of JACGTP010000100.1, read as the reverse complement.
CAATATATTTTCTCTTTAATATCAAATAGTATATTAGTTGAATGAATTATCGATGAAATTTTTCTTTCGATTATTTTACCAATGAAATACAGCTAGCTTTTCTACAACACGGTTTCACACAGCATGGAATTTTCTAGGAACCTCTCTACCGTGTTAGAGGAGGATTACCTGTATATACACAGTTAACTCTTTTTTACAGGGTACAGATAGCCCTCCTACTACACGGTTTCGCTTTAACACGATAAGAAAATTGCTAAAACCTTTGCAAGATACAGTGTTACCCCTCATACCTTTTTTGTACTAGCTCTGGGTTTTATGTAACACGGTTTGACACAACACGGAATTTTCTAGGAACCTATCTCTACCGTGTTAGAGGAGGGTTACTTGTACTTATTTGAATTTTTCGATTAGAAAATTGCTATTATTTATTTATTTATTTATTTTGTTTCTATTGTTGAAATGTTTCTTAATTATTGTTCATTAATCATAATTCAAAATGATAAGAAAGGATGTTACTTTTAAGTTGATTTAAACGGTTTATATCAGCAAAAGATCTCGCGTGAAATTTACTGATTAAAATCGATTAGATGATTCCATTTCCGTTATTACATCGAAAATAAGCTACTTGTTTTTTCACGAGAATGGAATTGGCGAATGAAGTAAAGGCAAACGCAGCGGCATACATTTTGCTCGACGAACGCACGCGAAGCGAGTTATGCGAATCGCCACCGCGTATGTCGGACCATAAACGAACAGAGCCAATTGCCTTTTACACATCCTCGCTCTCCTTTCTTGTCTTCTTTTATTTTTCTTTTTTTTTATTCTTCTTCTTCTTCTTCTTCTTCTGCTTCTCACCCCAACGATGGCCAAACGGGTGCCATTACGTCTCGTAAGAATCTATTCGTTTATACGTGTTTCGATAATGTGTTCTGTTATTTCTTCTTAACTTTTATTATAATATTTCTATCGAATATTATTTCTAATAAATTGATTTATGTATTTGATATTTTGATTATATTGGTATTCGTCGGACAAAACTTATTATTTTTATTGACATTTATTTAACGTGAAAGAAATATTTGGATATTATTGAATTTTAATTGATTTATGTTTACATGCAAATAATTTTATATATTTTTGGTTTAACTTTCATAATAATATTTCTATCAAAATTTTCATTGCAATAAATTTATTTATATATTACGTGTTACAATTAAATTAATACTCATTGACTAATCTGATTATTTATTTAAATTTACACTAGCAAGAAATATTAGGATACAATTGATTTTTAATTGATTTAACTTTACATGCAAATAGTTTTATATATTTTTGATTTAACTTTCATATTAATATTTCTAATAAATTTATTTATATATTATATGTTTTATTTAAATTAATACTCATTGACTAATCTGATTATTTATTTAAATTTACACTAGCAAGAAATATTTGGATACAATTGATTTTTTATTGATTTAACTTTACATGCAAATAATTTTATATATTTTTGATTTAACTTTCATATGAATATTTCTATCGAATATTATTTCTACTAAATTTATTTTAATCTCTTTAAAGTTTAAATTTTTTTAAATCAATATCCCCATCGATGATACTGATTATTTATTTAAATTTAAATACACGTAAATATATGAACATAATTTCAATCAATCATTAATGAATTGATTTTTAATCTTATCCTTACAGAAAAATGCAATCATCGTTAAACCAATTATCCCCTAATCTACAATAATTTGATTCTACCCCTTTGTAATTTTGAAAAAATCTGTTGGAATCTGTCGAAAAGAAAATATTAAATTCATTTGAACTTTAAAAATGTTTACCTTTTTCTTAAACTTTTATAAGATGGATAAAATAATAAAAGATACTCCGAAAAAATAAAACATTTAGGTTGTCTCATCGATGACAGTTCGTTCTTTCACGTGAATACAATTGACGGCCATAGTGAAATTTTTGTAAAGGTACTTTTCAAAGCACCTGGGGCGTGGTAACATTGTTTCCGGTCATCTGTTCAATTTCTTCTTCTTTTTTTTTTTTTAAGATATGACATATGGGGAGACTCCTCTCTGTTATGTGTTTACAGCTATTCCCATCCGTTAAATTATTTCTTTCGTTATATTTTCTTTGGTTTAGGGTATTTTGAGAAAAAAAAACTAATCTGTCGAAAGACCCAATCATCATAGACTAATTTTCAATCAAAACTTTACTCATCGATATTATAAATACCATCGTTAATGTTTCTAGTTTGTAAACCACTAACCAGATGATCTCATCGAAACAGGTATTTTATTTCTTTTCTAATCTATTTTGCTTTCATTTCAAATACTAGCTCTATCATTTTCAAACATAATCCTATTATTAGGAAAATCGTAATACCCCCATTAGAGAAACTGTTTAGGAATTATAAACAGAACGAACGTATCTACTTTAAGAATCAATAGTACTTTAGATATTTTTCTTTCAATCGATGATCGTGAAATGTTTTTCAATGATCTTAACGAGAAGACAAAGGATGTTAAGAGATCAAAGATAAAGATTAGTGTAGCTATAATTACATCGTTTTAACTTTTATTTATCTTTCAATTCAAATTTATAGTAACCTATTCTTTTTTATTTTTGGATTGGTGAAGATTTATTTTAAGTTTTTAGTATTATTTTCTGTAGTTAATATATTATTTTCAAACTCGAGATTTGTATTTTAATTAAACATAATAAATGAAGATTTCAGGAGTCCCTAAAACTGTATTCAAATCAATTAAATCAATTTTAAATTAAACCAGCATACAACAAATGTGTTACCCATGAAATAATAAATATTTGATGTACCATTTGTTCATAAAATAATATAAAAATAATATAACCTAAGAGATATTATTATTATTTTAATTAAACATAATAAATGGAGATTGCAATGATCCCTAAAACTGCATTTAAATGAATTAAATCAATTTTAAATTAAATTCGTACAACAAATGTATCATCAATGAAATAATAAATATTTGAAATACTATTTGTTCATAAAATAATATAAAAATAATATAACTTAAGAGGTATTATTATTATTTTAATTAAACATAATAAATAAACCTTGTAATGATCCCTAAAACTCAATTTAAATCAATTTTAAAGTAAATTCATGCAACAAATGTATCATCAATGAAATAATAAATATTTGATGTACCATTTGTTCATAAAATAATATAAAAATAATATAACTTAAGAGATAATATTATTATTTTAATTAAACATAATAAATGAAGATTACAGGAGTCCCTAAAACTGCATTTAAATGAATTAAATCAATTTTAAATTAAACCAGCATACAATAAATGGATCACCCATGAAATAATAATATTTGATATACAATTTGTTCATAAAATAATATAATAATAATATAACCAAACAAATATTATTATTATTTTAATTAAACATAATAAATAAACCTTGCAAAGATCCCCAAAACTCAAAATCAATTTTAAAGTAAACCCATACTACAAATGATACCACCCATTATAAAATAATAAAAATTAGATAGAAAAATGTCCTAACGATTAAATATCAAACAAAAAAAGATAAAATTCTACCGAAGTTAAACGTCGACTAAATAAAATGGAGGAGGAACAGAAATAGGGATTGCAAAAATCGAATAAGACGAAAACAGAGTTCGCACTTCGAATGAGAAGAGGGTACTCAAAGAGGACGAATAAGAGTAAGAGGTGAAAAAGGTGGGGAGTGATGGTAGTAGGAAGGTGGGGAGGAGATAAAGGAGGAAGAAGAAGAAGAAGAAGAATAAGAAGAATAAGAAGAATAAGAGGAACAGGACGAATCAAAGGAACGAAGAACGGTGGAGAGTCGAACGAGAGGGCCTGGTGTGGCTCGTCGTAACTCAAGTCTAGTTAAGGGAGCCATAATTCAGGGGATAGCACCAGCTCCTCAAACTGGCCATAAATTATGGCCTTTTAATTTCGCGATATTAGCTGGATGGACTATCGTATGAAAGCTAAAACGAATAACCACGGTACTTAAACTTTTCTCCCAGTTCATATCCAAGTGACTTTCTTCTGCTTTACCCTTTCCTCTATTTTTTAATATTTTTTTTCACCTTTACGAATCGATCAATCGAAATTTATTACTCGTCATTTTATGCCAAGTTAGTTGTTTACGAATGAAATTGAATTTAGAATGATTTTAAAATTCTGTCAAACTGGAATGACCTCGTAAACGAACAAATTTAAACACACCCAAGTTTTGATTCTTTTTTGTGTTGAAAAAGTTTTGGTTTGAAATGTTCCATGCTACGATAACAAGAGAAAAAGACTTTTATTTGATATAATTTGTTAATACAATTTATTTTACACTTGTACTTCTCGTACAGCAACAAATTGTTGACAAATTTCTCGACCTTGTTTTCTTCTATTTGTTAATAATTACAAAGTTAATAAAAGACTTCATAGTGTTAAGAACTGTGATTGGTAATACCAACTCGATTAGTGTCAAGTTCGTTGATTGTTTTATCTCTTTTTCTTCTCTAATTAATCTTAAACTCTGAATAAAAGAATAAAAGGAAAAAAAGGAACACAGTAACCCGATTTAGCAAAAAAAAAAAGAACAAAATATACGTTTTCTTTAGACTTGAAAGATCATCGAATAGGAATGACGTAGGGGTATTACATAGAACCACAATCTTTGTACATTTGAAATACTAACTTGACTTTATTTGTTTAGTAGTTTACTTCAACACAAACCATAATTGGCAACGTAGAAACCGAGTTTCCTTTTTTATTACATTTTCTTCATATATTTCTTTTTCTTCTTTATCGGAGAAGTTCAGTGACGTCCACCTACCTTGCGAAATCTCAGTGAACACCTGTTTTTCTTGATAAATGGCCATCGAAGTGGCCTGCTGTTGCTGTTGCTGCACGCGTGCGCGAGCTAGCCCCTTTTTTATTTCTTTTTCATAATAATTTATATCACGCGTGACGTCCCGCTGACCGTAGAAAAAAATTCTATCCATGTAGTTGACTCTTTCATTACGTAGATGTAAGATTTTTACAAGTGTGTTTTAAACGTGTGTACTTGTACGATGTGTGCATATCTTCCTTTCTAACTTTTTCTATATTATATTTTAGTTTTTATAAAAGTGTGTGTATATGTGTGTGTGTGTGTGTTGTTTAATATGCATACAGTATATAATGTATGGTGTAAATGTGATCTATGGTTTAATATTTTGGTGTATGGTCTATGTATGGTGTGTTTCTATGTGGTAGTGTGTCATACGTGTACATTGCACATGTGTTTAAACGTGTACCTGTAAGATGTGTGTATACTTCTTTTTCTTTTTCTGTATTATATTTTGTTAAGTATAAAAGTGTATGTGTGTTGTTTAATATGCATACTGTGTGTAATGTATGGTGTAAATGTGATCTATGGTGTAAATGTGATCTATGGTTTAATATTTGGTGTGAAAGTATTAATATATGATGGTATTTAAAATTAATCTATGGTTTAGTATGTTATTTAATATTTGGTGTATGTATGGTGTGTTTCTATGTGGTTGTATGTCGTATGTGTACATTGCACATGTGTTTAAACGTGTACCTGTAAGATGTGTGTATACTTCTTTCTATTTTTCTGTATTATATTTTGTTAAGTATAAAAGTGTATGTGTGTTGTTTAATATGCATACGGTGTATAATGTATGGTGTAAATGTGATCTATGGTTTAATATTTGGTATATTGAAAGTATTGATATAATATATTATTATATATAAATATTAATATTATATTACATTGAAATTATATTAAATTTATATTATATTAAATAAAAATAAAAATATACAATTAAATATATTAGAATAGTCAAATCATATGTCATATTATTGTCATAATTCAATTATTGTCATATTAATAAAACTAATCCAAATATAAATTATGCAACGAATAAACAGATGAATTAGATTAAAAAATAAAATCAGCTATACCGAGAGTTAGAAAATAAATTAGATTTAAATATATAAATAAATGATTAAAGAACAAAATAATTGAAAAATTAAATACACAGATGTTTAAAGAGAGAAAGTTTTGTCATAAACATTCTTTCTTTTGGTATAGCATTCGCTTATAAAAGAAATAAGAAACGATAAAAGCGAGAAAGGTTTTCCACGATTTGAAATCGCTCGACATCAAGAAAGTTCTTCCATCTTTTTCTCTCATTCTTTCTCCTTGTTGCCAGCTGCTACGATAAACTCTCTCGTAAGTTACTATACTTACGTAATAGCACTTTTCATTATTTCCAAAGACACGCGTGCGCATATATGCGTCCAATGGTTGTGTGTCGTCAGTGATACGCAAGGTTTCACCCAGCCGACGGAAAGTACTTGGCAAATTTATTTTTTTCTTTTTTAACCGAGCAAATTATTTTCATTAAGTTCCCTTTTTCTACTATCTCTTCTCTCCCTTTTTATGTTTTAATGTTTTACTTTTTTATTTATTTTTGTTGGAAGTCAACAATAAAAGTAATGACGACAAGATTAATGATCCCTTTTTATCTTGTTTTCTTGCAATACTTTAATTATTCATACAATTATTATTATTATTGTTATTATTTATTAATTTGGTGTGGTTCGTACGGTTCGTTTAAGTGCAACAACGATGCAACACTATCATCTTTATCTTTATCTTAACATGCATTTTATATCTTTAATCTTAATCTTCATTCGAAGTAAAGAAATTCAATGAAAATTTGTAATCAAAATTAAGTCATCATGACAAATTTATATTTCTCCTTTATTCATTTTTCATTTACCACACTACTTTTTCTTCTTATTTCCGAATTACGTAATGCATTACATTATTTTTACGAGTTTTTGATTACCCTCACGTTTAATTTAAGAAGCTTGTATGATTTTTTTCTTAATTAACATTTTTTTTAATATTCAATTACAATGTGAAGAGAGAGAGAGAGAAAAACAAGTGTGTCCCTAAGATATATTAAAATATCAATTATGGTTCTGTAAAACATTTTACGACCGATTTCTCTTCTCTTTTCTGCTAATTTTAAATCTAATTAAATAAAACTAATTTAATTACCAACATAAAAGAAACATTTTCAAGTCGTATTAAAATTCATTTGCAAAATTATATCTTTGAAAAGAATTTTAAATCATTCTTTTTTACTTGTTTCTTTTTAATTTATTAATTAAAGACTATCATAGGTTCAAAGATCCCACGAAATAATTTGTAAAAAAGATTATTTTAAACTCGTATGCAAAATATTTAACACAAATATTTATTTATTCGCAAATTATTTAAAACCTTACGAATATATAAATCCATGTATTATTTTATAATTAAATTTATTTTTATTATTAGGCTGGTTGAAAAGAAACGTCTGAATTTTTCCTATAACTCAATGATAAAATCCAACATTATTTTACCACCAACTAATTATTATTTATAATTGAATTAATTTAAATATATAAATGTAACATTGCGAAATAATTGAGAAAAGTAAAAAAAAGGAAATAATTTTTACCAAAGCAAGAAAAATACTTTTTTTTAGTCGAACTTCGTATTCATTGAGTTCACCAATATGAAATAAATCATCGAACAATAAATTAATCCACAATGAAAAAAAAACGTGAGAGAGAGAGAGAGAGAGAGAGAGAAGTATAATTCGAAAAGATGATTGAGATGTAGGAAACTAAGAGAATGTTTTCGATTTAACGAAGATATCAAACTTTATTGACCCCGTTGGCGTACGATCTCATCGACAATTATGATTGGATTGATTCTCAACTACAACGACGACGACGACGATGACGACAACGACAACGACTTTCACATTCGAACCGACTGATATCTCTTTTCATATTTTTTTCTTCCTTTTTTTTTTATTATTTCATTCGTTATCTTATAAATGTAATATGCATCGCAATCATTCAACCACGAATATGACACGCTTAACGGGTTATACGACATTTCAATTAATTACTCTATGAAAGAAAAGAAAAAAAAAAAAAGAGAAATTACATAAAATCCCATAATCATATTCATTGCAACACTCTAAACGACATTTAATTTAATTGAAGATATATTATTTTGTATCAAGAATGAAATGAAGCAAATGTTCAATTCAATTATATGCATTTTTTGCTCCATTTTATATTTGACAGATTAATATTCGTAAATAATTTCGATTGAAAATTAATGAAACTTTTCATATAACTTTGCAAATAACACTATAGTGCATGTATTATACTAATTATTTATTACTCAACAAGTTTTTAATACCAATCGATCTCTCTGTCTGTGTGAAAGAAACAAAAACTTATTATGGATATTCATTAAAGAAACCATCTTTGTATACACGTGCAACTAGATTACGTGTGATTAGATATGCACACGTTTATGATATATGTGTGTGTATGTGTGTTGACTACATCATGGTTAAAATAACAATAATTACAGAAATTATCTTCGTACGTGTCTATGTTTGTGTGTACTCTAAAGTATTAGCATTTATAAAAACAACAAAATCATCTTCATATAAATAATAAATGAATATGCTTGCATTTATTATTGTGTATATGTTTGTCTAAATGATTATATGATCATCTGTGTATATGTGTGTGTTGGTGTAGGTAATGTTAGGTTCGTTAGTTTTACATTAACGTGTGTGTGTATGTGTGTGTGATAGGTGGAGAAAGGGGGAATCTGTGAGGATCTGGGGGAATCTGGGAGGATCTGGGGGAATCTGAGAGGATCTGGGGGGATCTGGGGGATTGGGAAAGGGTGTACAGTTAACGTTAAGGGTCAATTGGTGGAAGTTGTGATACGAAATATTTTCTTCAGTGTTACACGGTTATCAAACTATCGTCGTTAATTAACGTTTCACACATTGGACGTTTACTTTATCCCATAGAACGATGAAGCCATAAGGATTATAATAGGTACACCATAGAATCTAACGTGTATCTATTTCTATGCGAATGATGTTACCGGTACCGTTTACCTTCTTCCTTTTATTCTACCCACACACATTCTTAGATCATCTTTCTCTTTCTTTCTCTTTCACATTTCTTACGCATTGATTCATTCTTTGTGTATGTGTTTGTATATAAGTGTTTATATGTATTTATCCTATACTGTTCAGTATGGTATCGTCGGTACTCATTTTCATATTCATTAATACAACCCTGAGAATTAGCATGCTAATTGCAATTATTAACAGTAATGTTTTGTTGGATATTTTACGTACACTTTTAGTCTTACAATAGTCTACCACGTTCAATCACCTTTCATTCTTTCTTTCTCTATTTTTTTTTTTGTGTATTTCTTTATTTCTTTTTCTTCTCTGTGTCATCATCTTTTCAATAATTCGATACGATTCGTCATAAGAGTTCATTCATAAGTATTATGGAACTAAAATTCACATCTTTGTGGATTGATATTAAACTAAAAAGAAATATCATCTCAATGTATTTTTTTCTATATTTGTAAAACTGTACAATGCTTGATTAGAAATTGTATTTGACAAATACACGATTGAAAACTATTCAACAGAAATAAAGATTTTATCAAAAATCCTTAATTGAAATTAAAAAATAAATTATCCCACTCTGAACCTTCCTATACTAAAATAATCTTCATCTTACAATAACATAATATAACCAACAAAACCCTAAATAAAAAATGTTAAGTATATTCTACAAATAATTCTGTAATATCCCTCTTATCATCTTTATTCGCACACATATAATTTTTAATTCATATTTCATTAAAATATTCATGGAAACAGAGCAAGTAATAATTTGAAGTTTATCAGAGTATCACACAGTTTAAAATTTCTACTATGTCAGATATTAGAATGATATCTATTACCATATATGATGAAACAAAAATTACACACACACACACACACATACACAGGTATAACAAATAACAATCCTTAGCTCATCGTTGGCATTCGTCCTCATCGTTAACTCGTCGTTTTTCGTTCTCATCGTCCACCATCACCACCTTTACCTCCACTACCTCTTCCTCTTTCTCTTCTTCTTTGTACTTGCCCTGAATTATTCCACTTTTACCATCGTAATAATTACATAAATCGTAGGCGCACGGAAGTCGATAATTTTCTACCGCACGCGTAACCACGATACTTCATCATTTTTACGGGCTTAATCACGATCATCCAAGATAATAACCTTCGCCATTCGCAATTTATTCACCCAGCTATCCGAACTCAGACCTTTCTTTGGGGATAAGTGGGGGAATGTAAGGTGGACGGGTAGGGAGAAGGAGGGGTCATTGACCTTGTACTCGATTATACAACTTGTCCAAATTTTCGTTAGGTTCTTTTTTTTCATCTTACTCGTATCAATCTTTACAGATGAATTATTTGTAATTTGTAGAAAAATTAACCAAAAATGTCATTTAGTTTTTGAAGTAAGGAAGTGGGAGAAGTATTGTCCCTTGTACTTGGTTGTACATCTCGTCCAAATGATTTTATTAATTTTTTTTTTCATACTTGTACAGAATTTATTTTTTGTAATATTTAGATAAAATTAAGATAGTAATGAGAAATATAAATAATATGTAAGTAATAAGTATAAAAATATAATTTCAATGATAATTAATGAAATAATAATACTGCATTTAAATATATATTTTTTTTTACAGTATAATTATAACTTACATATATATATGAGTAAGTGTATGTATTATATGTATACATCTAATCTTGTTTATCTTGTTATGCTAACCAATTAGTATTTCTAATGTCAGCAATTATCTACGCGTATCTCTTACGTTAAACCGTTTTCTATCACATTTTTCATCCTTCTACTAGAATAAATAATATTACTCCATTTGAAAATTTAATCTAATTTCATTCTAATGTATATCATTTAGATCCTTTTTTATATATATCTCTCTCTCAAATCTTTATTTAAATATATTCAATATTTTAATCCTATTATTGGTAAAAGTGTTTTTCTTTCAAACGAAGAAATTTGTTCAATCATTCATGACGTATCTGTGAATAAGTTTTTTTATCATAATTGGTATTTTACTGATATTAGATAAATGTAATTATGGTATACTTTAAATCAAGATCACTATTTTTTGGTTGTTTGTTTGTTTAATATTAATCAAGAATATTTATACATTTTGTTATTCGACTAAATGTAAACGAATCGAGGATATTCTTTTTGTTGTGTTTAGAAATAATAAGGAATAAAAAAGAATAAAACATATTCGTAGCAAGTTGGTAGAAAAAAGATTAGAGTAGCTTTGTCGGAGTTCTAAAAAGGAATGAGAGACCTCGGTTCTTGAGAGACGTCAGGGCAAAGAGAATGAAGGTAGTTAGGGTCGAAAGGTCAACGGTGTAAAATCCTAACCGTTACTACCGACTCGATGTAAGTAAGTAAGTAAGTAAGTACTTAAAGTGCTTGTGGTGGACGTTTTAAAATCGTGTAACACCTGTTAGACGAGTCTCTTGTTTTTAAGAGATTATTCAAAACTGTTCTCGTTCGTATATTCTTTATATTTCTCTTTCATCTTATTTTTTACATTTTTATTTTATAATCAATTAGAAATTATTTTTTAATATATTCTATATGTTATTACATATTATTTTGTCAATATATTTACATTGTTCTTCTTCTTCTTCTTCTTATTCTTAATTTAGGACACTGTCCTGTATTTCTCCAACTTTTATTCTTTTTTATTTTTACAACTCCTGCGATGAGGAGGTCCAAGCTTTCATACCATAGTTTAAATGGTCTTCCCGGTAGCCTGCTCAAGAGGAGTTTGGCAATCCGAGGCATTTTCGTTGGGTCTGTGAGCATTTTCTTGGTTTTACCCCCGGTAGGTTGCTAGCCTCTCCGAGATATTTACATTGTCATGCAGTAAAATAACTTTATCGTGCCTTTTGATCCATTCCGGCAGTTTTTCCTTCAATGCACGACTCAAACGCATCAATTGTAACCGGTAGCGATCCCCAGTGATGGTTTCATTGGGTTTTAACAATTCATAATAAACTACACCTTGTTGATCCCACCAAATACAAAGGAGGAAGCTTAGATCCATGAATATTGCGTTTTGCCACTGATGATGATGGTTTTCCGGGCTTAACCCATGATCTTCTACGTTTCAGATTGTTCATCATAAACTTCCTCTAAAATCCAATGACTTCCCGCAGTACTTTTATTCATATTAAAATAATGGAATAAAACTTCCCGCAAAAACACTTTATTTGGGATAAACCTCAACATATTTAAATAATAATAACATGATGTTATTAACAATTAAAACATAATATTGTGAAAACAGAATATTTTAAAACTCATGTCATCTTTAGTATAACGCTACGAGTTAATTCCAACACCTAATATATATATTCTTTTACATAATCTACCCATTCTCTCTCTCTCTCTCTTTCTAATTTGCAATTTAATTACATTTTAATCTCTAAGCATATATCATTTTTATTTCCCTTATAGATAGTCACATTTTTCTATGAAAATTAATCGATCAATATCGAAAAAAGAAACAAACAAATAAATGTAGAAAGAAAAAGTCAATGAAATGAAAGTGCCGAGCTTAACTCCCGTTGCTTTAAGAAACCAACAAAAAAAAAAAAGAACCAAAAACTATCTTAACCATCCATCTATCGAGGTAAAAGTGATCGTGATCTAACATAAAGATAAAACACTAACACTAGTGGAACCTTCCCTATTGGTAAATCGATCTCATTAATCATTGATCGAACTGACCGGGTTTGGATCATTCCCTGCGAGTAAAATCGTGCTCTTTCTAAATGGTTTGTTTCATTCTTAACAACCGTTCATCCTATTCTTATTCTTATTTCTCTCTCTTTCTCTCTCACACATTCACTTGCTTAAAGGTAAAAATAAAATAAAATCAAATAAAAAAGTATTTAAAGTAGCATATTCTTTCTCTCGTGGTCACTCGTGGTCACTGATTCGTTCTATTTTCAAACATAAAAAATGAAAAATAAAAACACACAAGGATATTAAATACACACATACATACATACATCTCTCTTTCACATCTTGATTCGCTCATATCACTTTAAAGATAAAAAAAAAAGAAATAAAATAGATACCCACGTGTCAAAGAAAGTATCATACTCTCTCTCCCTCTCTCTCTCTCTCTTACACACACTCATTCACTTAAAGATGATATTAGATACACACACGTGTAAGATAACATACTCTCTCTCTCTCTAATCTTCTCATTCACTCTCCCTCAACATTTTCTCTCTCATACACACCGATGATTAGCTCATTTCAAACCTGGAAATAAAGAGAAAACAAAAAAGAAGATAGATACACACGCGTGTAAGTAGCCTAATCTCTTTCCCTTTCTCTCTGATACACAGAGTAATTCACAGGCTTTAAAGACCACAAAAAGAAAGATAGCAGATATACACCCAGCAAGTAGTACACTCTCTCTCTCTCTTTATTTGATAGAGAAACGAGTACTTACACAAGAGAGTAAGTAGTAACTCAGCTACTCTAGAAAGATAGAAAGAGACTTCCAGAAAGAGAGAATGAGAGAAAGAGAGAGAGAGAGAGAGAGAGAGAGAGAAATAAGTAAAGAGTAAAGAGTAAAGAGTCTGAGTTCACAATCAGTCCGAGTGCGTGCTTCTTAGGGCCAGGTGCTTGTGTAGGTGTATATCGGTGAAAGGATATTTAAACGTGTTAGTACACCAAGACTTAACATGGTTGAACGTGCGTGTTATATAGTCGGCGTAAGCCATACTACTTGGGTGGTCCATCGAAGAAGGGACCGCACGCAGAGCCCTGCCCCCACCAGAAAAACTTTATCCTACTCCCCTTTCCTTTCCCCCTGCTGGCCCATCTGAGCTAACCAACCTCCTTCTCCTCGTTTCTCTTCGCCATCTCTTTCCCTTACTCCTTTACTTTCTTCCCTCTCTTTCTTTCTTTCTCTCTTTGCCGTCACTCGTCTCCTTCCAGAACACACCATAACACACATATAAACACATACGTGCGTGCACACATACAATGACACCTTGCATATACGCACTTTGCTGTTCTTTTTCCATGTATAAGTGAATCGCTCGAATATCTCTCAATCTAGCAGCCTGAATTCCGGGCTGGTACTTTACCGAGAGAGAGAGAAAGAGAGAGAAAGAGAGAGAGAATAGTAGTCGTCTCTCAACATCTTCCCCCTTTCCTCCTCTACCACAATCTCTTTCTCTCTATCTCGTTTTGATTATTTGTTTATTACTACGTTTGTGTATTAATTATATTCAAAGTAATATCTTATAAGTTTCAAATCGATTTAGAATTGATATTTAAGATTTTAATCTTATCGATCATTTTATTTTTCTTTTTTTTTAATACAAAATATTCGTTTTATTGTAAATTATTATTACTCCTTTCTGTTTCTTTTCTTTAGCCTTTTTTTTATGACGATTTTATTAATCGTAGAATTGAATTATTTTTTATATATAGTCCCATAAGTATCCTCTACTTTTTCTTAATTAACTTTTTATATTTATTATTATAATATTATTTTATTAATATTAAATATACCGTGGTATTCAAATTGTATTAGGTTGTGTCAATTATGAAATGAAGCAAATATTTAATACAATTGTGTGCATTTTTGCTCCATTTCGTATTTGACAAGTCTAAAATGTTATTTAAATAAAATAATATAATCTAATCTTATAGGATGACCCATAATACATACAATTCCTGGTAAATTCATAGTTTTATTTAGTTTTTATTTTTATTTTCTATTGGGAATTTAATTCTAAACTCAAATGGTTCTTCTTTACTCGAGTCTATTTCGCAAATGACGTCACTTTTTTCCTCTCTCTCTCTCTCTCTTTTTTAAGAAAGAGAGAAACGATACTAAATACGATGCCGTAACTTTTCCAACTGACTTCTCCCATCGTGTCCTTTCGATAAGAGTCGATCGTAAAAACACGTCAAAGTTCTATGTCTCGTAAATCGATTCTCTTTCTCTTTCTCTTTCACTCACTCTCTCTCTCTCTTTTTTGAACATTTTTTTCTCTTTCATATTTCAAGTTGTCATTTTTATTTATATCTTAATATTTCTTTTCATTACTTCCTTACACGTAACACACACAACCAACAACAACAACAACAACAACATCGTAAAACATTCACTCGCCCAGTTATCTCATAAATATAAATAAAATATATAATTAAATAAACGAATAAAATTAAAAGAACCTAATACGATGGTAATTTTATATAATAATAATAACAATTATTCCATATGTTTAATTAAACAAAAAATAGAAATAAATATTTCTGAATAAATTGTGTTATGTTTGCTTTATGAACATGCGTGTAGGAACAATTTCATTTACTAACCTGACCGTATCTGTGTGTGTGTGTGTGTTTGTGTAATGTAAGTGTATGGTAAAGTAAAAGGGAATGATGGGGAAAGGGTGAAAGGGTGAGGAAAGAGGGAAAAGGAAGGTTTCGAAGAAACTACTTGCTGATTAAATGCGTTGCCCTCGCGACGTACGTCGCGACCACGCGATTAAACTCTTCCCTCTTTCCTTCTCTTTCTCTCTCTTTCTCTCTTTCTCTTTCTCTTTCTCTTTCAAACGTATTCGACAAGAAGCTTAGGTCGTTTCTCTTTACTCGCACAAAACTCGGCGTCGGTTTATTACGCGCGAGTTCCAAGGAGGAATGTCCGAGTCTTCGACGAAGTTCCTCTAATGAGCCGATCACCGGTGTGTTTCGTTATTTTCAAACTTCATTTTAATCAAAACACTTGTTCCGATTCTACTTAAAAAAAAAAACAATCTAACAAAAATTCGATTATTTATCTTAGGTTGGTGATTAAATAGTGTCGGATTTTATCATTGAATCGTTAAGAAAAATACGACACTTCTTATCCACCAAGTCAATATATTTAGAAAATTGAGAAAAATATATATTTAGATATATTTAGATATATTTTTAATTTTGTTTATTATTTTATTTAGATTAATTTATCGAATGCCAAGTTAATTTTGCATGGATTGTCTGTGGATGTCATGATTGCCAATTGTTTAAATTNGGTGGTAAAAGTTAAATTTGTGTTAAAATAATCTCGTATCGTAGATAATTCGTCAAATAATTCGTGATGATTGGATATAGGCGATAGGTAAAATCAAATTACAATATGTTACACATATGCACCAAGCAATATTAATTATAATAATTATAATAATAATATTATTAATAAAATATACACATATACACATATACAATATGTAAGAAGATTAAAATAAGGATCTTCTTAAGTAATCCTCATAAATTATGTATGGCTCGTACAAACCGAATAGATTTTTCTGTTTCATAGGAATGCGAAGTCGTCTCGATTCGTTTCTATCCAAGACGCCATATAAATCATCCTCTTCGTTTCGTTCGTCTATAGTTATTTATCCCATCGATAATCTTTATCTTTCTCTCTCTCTCTCTTTCTCTTTCTTTTCACCGAGTAATGTGAAATAATGCTTCGAATGTGCTACTTTTTCTATCTCCCTTTCATTATCCCATTCTCTCATTCTCGCGAATCGTTCGCATTGTTATCCTTCTGTTTCTTTTTTCTCTCCTTCAAGGACAATCTATATATTTTTCACATTATCATTATAGTTCGAAATTGAATTGTTACTGTGTTAAACTATCTCTGAAATTATTTTATTAAGTTTGTCAAATACGAAATGAAGCAAATTTTAATACAATTACGTGCATTTTTCATACTTGACAACCTAAGTTTCTATAATAAACCGTGTTGTGTGAGACCCTGAGCCAGTACAAAAAAAGAAAGGGTAAAACTGTATCTTGCAAAGGTTTTAGCAAATTTTCTTATCGCGTTAGAATTAAACCGTGTTGTAAAAGGGTTTTCACAATTTATGAATCGTAATTTAGTCTCCTCTTAATTCTATAATTTTTAATGAAATAATTATTATTAATATAGCTTAATTTGATATTAAAATTTATTTAAAAACAAAGTGGATACATCGATTATACGATTTATCTACAATAATACTAATAATAATAATAAAATAAATATTAGAATTAAAATACCAAGATAGAAAAATGTACAATAATTTATTGAACGATATGGGTAAAGAGCAAAAATAAAAAACGAGAAAAAACCCAAAGAAGAAAAAAGGACGACGAGTAAAGGGAAATAAAATTTAATAACCGTGTTCAAGGGGTTTCTTCACGATCCTTCTTTACTTTGTTTTTTTTTATTTGTTTTTTTCTTTAAGCAACAATGAAAAGGTAGGTAAGGGTTTTATATTTTTTATATTTTTTTGGTTCTTAAGGGTCGTACCAGGACGATGCGTAATGATCGCACCCACCGGTTAGGGCACCGATAATTATCGAGAAAACGAGTCGTTAGTGAATCGTTGTATGCTCCTGCGAAAAATAATGCCATGGCAAGGACGAACAGGCCACTTCACTGGGATCCTGAAGAGATCTGTAACCAGGTTCAAGGAAGTGTCCAATGACAAAGCCCACTTTACGTTCCGATCTTTTCCACTTAGTTTAACGTAACGAGTCTCCTCCTTCTCCACTCCCCCCCCCCATTCCCCTTCGTCGTCTTTTTACCCTTGCACTTTTACTTTTATTCTATATTCCTCAAGTATACTCTTTCGTGGTTGCTTTACTACTTTCTCATCTCAGTTTCTTTGAAATATTTTGATTTACCTCTAGGAGCTTTAATTTAATTAATTTCTATTTAACATCTTATAATTTATATATCGTTTGTTTATTTCTCTCTTTTTTTTATATATACATAAATATTTTTTATATATACATAAATATTTTTTAAAAATAGTATAATATTTTTACAAATTTATGCTTTAAAATATTATATTTAAATTATTATATTTATATAAATTGTATATTTATTTAAATTATATATTTATATAAATTGTATATTTATTTAAATTATATATTTATATAAATTATATATTTAAATTACTATATTTATATAAATAGTATACTTATATAAATTATATATTTAAATTACAATATTTATACAAACTGTATATTTATTTAAATTATTATATTTATATAAATTGTATATTTGTATAAATTGTATATTTATATAAATTGTATATTTATATAAATTGTATATTTATTTAAATTATATTTTTAACAATATAATAATTAAATTCTAACCCAACATTGTCATCTCGTGTTCTCATGGAATTTATTAATAAATTTAAACTCCAAATCAAAATTATACTAATACCATTTTATATTAAAATTCATTTACTGATAAATTAAATTCGAGAAAGACACAAAATTCCCATAAAGATAATCTCACGTATTTATCATTATAATATAAATTAATTTTCTTATCATTAACAATCTATTATTTTCTAACTCTTATAAAAATTTCATATTGAAATCACTGCAGGTTTATTCTCAATCCCATATCCTCAGGTAGAAAATAAATATAGTCAAATATTTCATTTAAAACCAATCATCATCATCATCATCATCATCATCATCATCATTATCATCATAATCATTATTATTATAAACTACCATATCAATGATGTTTATAATCACGAAATTAATAAACCCTCGTTATAAAGTTTAATCTTAAAGATAATTATAACTTGTAATGTTACTATTATCATCATTATTATAATAATTATCTCGATTAGTACTAGGTACATAAAAGGAAACGAATATTTAGAGATTTATCGATAATCCTTTTAATCATTTCCTCTTCCTCTTTTTTTTTTTCCTTTCTTATCTCATTCAGTAATAGGTACGCAACGTAAAAGCCAGATTATTAATTTATCGATAAAACTAATTCTAAGATAAAAGTTCTTTTAATTCCAAAAGAAATACTAACGTCTGTTTTGTTATTTCATTCTTAACAAATTCAAGCTTGAAATTACAGAAAGAAAGAAAGAAAGAAAGAGAAAGAGAGTTGTACAAATAAATGGAAATCAACATTCTCGAAGATGTGTTTCATGTTCGATGAAGAGTCCTTATTCTTGAACAGGTTGATGATCGTTTTGAAAAAAAAAAAGATAGAAACAAGAAAGTAAGAGAGAAGTTTGAATGTACATCGAATGGGCGTGACTAACTTTCGTGTATCACCTGTTCCAAGCCTCCACTAATTGTACAACTCGAATGACGTTGCATTGTCTATTTATCGAACTTATCGACACTTGTTCGAAGATCATCGATAATAATTTATAATATAAGAATATTTATTTAAACGTTGGTTTCCTTATTCTTGAAAATATTAAACGTGAACTAACTTTCCTATCAAACATATTAGATTCTATTTTTCATTCATTTATTTTATAATTTCAAAGATTAATTAAAACACGTTGTATATCGAATAATTATTGGTTAATGTTATTTTTATAATAATTATTTTTATTTAAATAATAACTATTTCAAATACGAGTTTAGTTATAACTGTTTCTCTTTTCGTAGTAATTAAATATAATATTTAAAATTAAAATAATCCTACACGTGTTCGAATCCTAATCACGAATGATCTATCACTCAAATTAAGTTTCAAATCTAATGGTACATACAAACTATGGATTAACACACTCATAAAAATTCATATACAAATATATACACCACTTACATTACTCACATCTACATACACACACACATATTAATTGCATATACGAATTTAATAATTAAATATATTATTTAAAATAAAAATAATCCTACACGTGTTTGGATCCTAATCACGAACAATTCATCACTCAAATTAAATTTCAAATCTTACCAATGATAGACACAAACACACAAAACTATGGATTAACACACTCATAGAAAAATTCACACACAGATATATACACCACTTACATTAAATAAAACTAATCGTACAATCAATAAGAGTAAACTTAAAATCAACAAATTATACAAAATTAAACTAAATGATCCCCACACATACACACTCAGATATTAATTGCATATACGAATTTAGTAATTAAATATATTATTTAAAATTAAAATAATCCTACACGTGTTCGAATCCTAATCACGAATGATCTATCACTCAAATTTAATTTCAAATCTAATGGTACATACAAATACACAAAGCTATGGATTAACACACTCGCAAAAACTCACACACAGATATATACACCACTTACATTAAATAAAACTAATCGTACAATCAATAAGAATAAACTGAAAATCAACTAATCCTTTCTAATTAATTACCCAAAATTAAATTAAACGATCCTCACATACATACACACACACACAATAATTGCATATACGAATATATAAAACTAGAATGATTTGTCGAGTCGTTATATTTGTGGTATTCGTGTCAACGAGCCGATTTCAATAATCCTCTAGAAAGGAGCCGAAAGAATCAAAAAAGAGAGAGAGAGAGAGACAGAAAAAAATAGAAGGAAAATAGAAAAAAGAGAAATGGGAAGAATGGAAGGAAAGAATTATAGAAAAAGTGGAGAGGAAGTTTGACAGAAAAAGAAAATGTTGAGAGAGAAAGTTTTCTCTTTGTAGAATGTGTAGGTGGAATGCAACATTCGAAGTCGGGTTCCAATAAAGTAATAAGCCTTTTTATAAATAGCAATAGAGAAGAAGCAAGCACACGTTCTTATGGAGAAAGAAGGAAGATACCATAGAAGGAACCGTGGAAGCATGGATGAAGGAGCTTGACCACGAAAGTTAAGAACATAATCATAGACTACGATCAGTTAGGTCCCCTCACTTTATACATCCGCCTCTTTCTTTCTTTCTTTATTTATTTATTTATTTATTTCTCTTTTTCCTGAGAGAGAGAGAGAAGTATTCTTTTAGAATTGATACACACACAAACTCCAAGAACCCAGCTTTGATCCTGCCTTGCTAATAATTATGCACTTCTAAGTACTTACTTAATGTACATATAATGTATATAAACTCTGATTTCATTTATGAATACTCATTTTTGTTTAAGTATTATTATTATTAAGTTCTTTGGTCGAAGGTAAATGCTAATAGGTTAAATTGAAGTATCAAATTTTATGGCTTATAGAGTAACCTTGGTCATATAATCGTGATTCTTTTTCTTTTCTTGTTTGTTTTTGAATATTTGTTATTTGTAATATTTTTATTATAAAGTCATCCTCCTCCACCACCACCACCACCACCACTACCACTGCAACTACTTTCAATGTGTTTATTCCATTTTATTCTTAAGATTTTTAATTATGATTTTAATATTAATATCTTGGTTTGGTTATATTTTTATTATTGTTCAAAGATTGTTCCATTTTAGACGAGTATTTTTATTATTTAAAATTACCAAAAAAAAATACAATCTGGTTCATCATCAAAATTCTGCTTATTTATTTCCACTTTAATTTTCATTCTTTTTCAATTAGTATTTCAAAATGATTTTTCTTTAGATACAATTAACCATTGATTGGATATTTCTTTAAGAAAGTTCAACAAATTTCTTTTTTAGAAATTCATATGAATTTTGTAATTCATTGATTCGAATCAATTGTAATTTTGATGGACATGAAAATATTGAGTTTGTATGAAGGAAATATTTGGATAGAGAGAAAGAAAGAGATAGAAAGAGAATTGAAATTTGCATAAAGCAGGAAATTGTTGCCTTCCCGTTTCGGTGCTACCTCGAAGGCAATGGCGTCTACGAATTTGCAAGATTAATAGAGACGCCTTGTGAATAATCGTTTTGCGACGTCGATCGATTTCCTCGTATAAATTCACTCGAGAAACTTTAGACGAATACTCCCCCTTCGTTTTCTTCACAGACTAAACTTAGAAAATTATTTATTTTCTTACCTTCTCTATTCACTTTTTTCTTCCTTCTATCATTCACCGTTCGTGAATATTGAGCCTAATATTACGGAAACCAACGAGAAAATACAAATATCCTTGAAATAATTTAATGAAAATATTTTGTCAAACATTTTACTGTGGGATTTCTTCTTAATCATTTATAATATTAAAATATCATTGAAATTATTTGAATTATTCATCAATTATTACAATTATTAAATCAAAGATAAAAATATCTTTTAGTTAATAGAAATATTTTTGAAAACATTGTACCATAGATGATTATCAAATTAATCTTCTTTATCTATTCACAAGATTACACTTTCATCTAAATTATTTGAATAATTAAAACAGATAACTCTAACAATCCACTAACCAAATATTTCTACAATAAATGACATATACCAAAAATCGTTAAAATATTTGAACAAAATGAAACAGAAAATAATTGGAATAAAAAAGGTTCAAGCGAGAAGATGAAGGAAATGTAAAGATAACGAAAGTATAGGTACGTTGTTAATCGATTAATAGTATGCAGGGACTTATTCGAAGTTCAAAAGAGGCGGTGGAGAAGTTGGAGATGGTGGAGGAGGTGAATGGAGGTGGAGGAGGCCACCCTGCAGCCGAGTTTCGCCACACACCTCGACGGGATTTTGCCTAAGGCAAAGAGGCGGTCGGCGTCTCGGCTCATTAAAGCTAATAATGTGGATTTACTAATCTCTCCGTTCTCTGTCGGTCGGATATATATGTGTGTATACTTCACCCCCACCATTACAATCTTCTTTCGTTAAACACCCTACAACCCACCCACTCCCAACTCCCCACTACTCTTTCCTTCACTTTCCACAATTTCATACATTTCAAACAGGTTCATTTGCAATTATTTTCATTCTCGTATTCGCGAATATTATTTTCTTTACTCCATGATCAATTCTCTATTTTTTTTGTCTATTGATATTAATTTAGTAATTTTCTTCTTGTTTATTTCCTTTTTTTTTCTCATTTTTACGCACGAGTAGCGTAAAATTAGGTGTATCCATTCTTAATTTCAAGCTACGGCAAAAGCATAATTCTTAACAGCGAACCGTGAAATCGTTCGACTACTAACTTGCTACCAACCTCGGTTTCTCTCTCTCTCTCTCTCTCTTTTTCTCTCTCACTGCAATTTGCAATTTAAGAAAATGACTTAGCGTAGGTTACCACTACTTACGTACCAGTGATCGTTCAATTTGTCTTGTTCTATGTCCTATCACTTTTAAAATAAAGAAACAGATTTAATACATTTTTTTCTGTCATTTGTTTAACTTAAACCATTCTTTTCCTTCCATTTATTTATCCCTATTCTTCTATTTTTAATTATTACATGATAATAATTCATTTATATTTGCAAATACACACACCCACGAAAACAAAAATCTAATCAAATAATTCTCAAAGATAATAATATTCAAAGAGAATTTTGAAAAGTAGATACAGAAATTATTTCGTGGAAGTGAATTTCTCTATCAGAAAAATATCCAAAGAAATTTTCGGTACCGGTGATCACGCAAGCCACTCTACCGTGTTCGGTTATTACGTAAAGACAAGGGGATATTTATATCCATGTGTGGTGTATAGAAGATACACATACACACACACACATATATAAATATACATCTATGTATGTACGTTTTCTTGTGCGTGCGTGCATCACAAATACACAGAAACGTACAGCTGTCTGTCGGTGCTTTGCTTGGACGACTTCGTCGTAGTCGTCGTAGTAGTCGTTCCTAGTCGTTGTAGTCGTGGTTATGGTCGTTGTAGTCGTGGTTATGGTCGTGTTTGTAGGGTCGATGATCGACCTGTACCTTTACATTGTACCTTACTTATAATGTGTTCCTCTAACCGGGTTATACCCGACGACATATCAATTTTTTATTCACCACTTCAATTCTACACTTTAGCTTTGGTACCGTTAAAGCAAATAATCTTTCTTCTTTCAATTTTTGATCACATTTCTCTGTCTATGGAAAACTAGAACAATCCTAAGTTTGTATTAAGAATATTTCATTATGTTTAGGGTGAGGTTCTATATTAAATTCTTTATTTTCTTTCAATTACATTCCACGACAAACTTACTACTTTTTATTTTTTTATATTAATTTAGAAATAATTTCAAAGAATTTCTATTCGAATGATTCTAACACCGAGTTATTTATTTTTTATTAAAATCATTTCTCGAGTAAAGGATCTTATTGGGTTACTCGTAGCGAAGGACAAAACTCGAACAAAGCTAAAAGAAAATTGCATCACGCACGTTCGGATCGTGTAATAGTTTTTGAAAAAAAAAAAAAAGGGGAGATTTAAATCGAGAGTAAAAGGGTCCAATGATTTTAGTTTCACCAAAGCAACAACCTCCTTGAATTCTTCGCATGCACGAGCTGTCAACGAGTTTTCCGAAGTACCAAGTTACCATCCTCCCTACTTTTTCCCTTTCTGTCTCCATCATTCTCTTTCTCGTAGTATCCTAAAAGGGAAGTTTCTCTTTGGACCCCATAGATTCATTAAAACGAACCCTTCGATACTATCAAGTCTAACACCATGTCGGGAATCGAATTCCTGACACCGATCGAGGGTGGTCTAACATTTACACCATCAGTTTGGTATTCTCCTTTTGTGTTCTTTAACTGTAACCAATTGCTTTGAATCTATTTTTCTATAAAAAAAAAAACTATATTTTATTTTATATTTATTTAAGGGATAACCAAATTGACAAGGATACCTGGACATTTGTTTTTTTTTCTAGTAAATTCTATGCAATTGTAGGATACATCGTGTTAGCAAT
This sequence comes from Mischocyttarus mexicanus, assembly GCA_023678845.1. NCBI lineage: Eukaryota > Metazoa > Arthropoda > Insecta > Hymenoptera > Vespidae > Mischocyttarus > Mischocyttarus mexicanus. Next base: position 96,771 of record JACGTP010000100.1, on the reverse strand, counting down.
AAATTTTGAATACTCAACTACAGTGTACCGTAAAAAAAACTAATAGAAAAGTTTGTAATACGTTGGTAAAGAAAATTAAATTGTTTATATCTTTGATTTAAGAGAAAATATTAAAAATTATCTTCATAGAAATTCTTGAATCTATTATACGAGAAAAGGGTTCAAACTGTGTTGGAATTTTTGGGTTTAACATTTGAAAAGGTGCTGATTGAAAATTTCTGAGTTTAATGGTTGTATGTATTAGGACAAAATGCATGTAAGCATGCAGCAATGCATGCATTTTAGCAAAAAATGCATTTAATTGAATTGAAAATTTGCTCCATTTCGTACTTGACAATCCTAATATGGATTAATAACCCTAATATGATTTTTCTATGAGAATATAATAAACATATATAAAATATATAATAAATATTATTATCATTAATAATAATATTTTTTTTGTATAACCAAATAAACCTTTTGGGTAATGAATAGAAGAAAGAAAAAAGTAATAATGTGAAATATAAAATAAGATGAAAATATATAAAAGGACATTTAAAGTATCGATTAGATTGGAAAATAGACTTATCAATCGACACAACATTTATTGCGTTACTATGTCGATAGTTTTTAATAGGCATACCAACCAAAGAAACGTATAATTAATGAACTATGCATAGAATACACGTCGTTCGACTTATCTTCACTCCTTCTCTTTCTCTTTCTCTCTCTGTTTTCGAAGTTAGAAACTTTTGCTATTTTCCTAAAGACTTATGCAGGTAGATGTGAAGATTCCACGCGTTTTAAAGAGAGAGAGAAAGAGAGAAAGAGAGAAGGGTCTAGCTGTAATTACGTAAGAGAATCAATTAAGCGCGTGAATAGCTGAAGAGCTATGGGCATCCACCTACCAACGAAGAGTTATTAATGAACTCGTCAGATATTCGTTAAACGTTTCCAAGCCTCTTCAAAACCTTTTATAAACATTTCTCTTATTTTCGTATCTCGATAATATTTGCACTTACGTTTATTAGTTCCTTACTCTCAGATAAATTGTTAATAACACACTCATGGTTTTTTTGGTTTCTTTTTTGAATACATTTTTCGAAATCTTGGTTGAAATTGTTAATAGATTTATAAATATTTGAAAATTAATTAAAACTTGTATTTTTATATCCCATTAAAGGTACACTCATGTTTTGATTAATTGTAAGTTCAATTTAAATGCATTTCATGTTTTGTTTGATAATTTACCAAGAAATATTTTCCAATAGATTTTATGACAATTTAATATTGTTTATCTATGCATAATATTTTTGTTGTAAAATAAACGATATCTTTATTGAAGTTGTTAATAGATTTATAAATATTTAGAAATTAATTAACACTCGTATTTTTAAATCCCATTAAAAGTGCACTCACGTTTTGATTAATTGTAAGTTCAATTTAAATGCATTTCATGTTTTGTTTGATAATTTACCAAGAAATATTTTCAATAGATTTTATGACAATTTAATACTATTTATCTATGCATAATATTTTTATTGTAAAATAAACGAAATCTTTGGTAAAGTTGTTGATAGATTTATAAATATCTAGAAATTAATTAACACGTATTTTTAAATTTCATTAAAAGTGCACTCACGTTTTGATTAAATTGTAAGTTCAATTTAAATGCATTACACGTTTTGTCTTTGTAGTTTACCAAGAAATATTTTCAATAGATTTTACTAAAATTCTGAATACGTACTCAGTTAACACAAAACGTTAATATGACGTACGATTTACGTCATTTTTTAAAAACGTCAATTTTTAAAAATCTTGAAGTTTACTTTTATTGTATTTTAGTTTTAATTAATCGAATCAGGATAATATTTCAATTCATGTTACTTTTTTTTTAGTTTTTCTTTTACATTAATATATAAAAAAGTTGCATATACAAATACATTTGTGTTTGTATATATTTAGCCCTGTGAATATATGAATAATCTTAAAATCATTAATGTAAATAAATATCGATTGATAATTGATTAGTAATCCTATTAAAAGTATCTATCTATGATAATCGAGGTAATAATCATCGTTCGAAATCTATGAATTTAATATCAGGATTAGTGTCAATCTCTCGGCAAAGTAATTAAAAAATGATTATGACACACGTTCAGGTCTGGTGACTAGTTGCAGATAAGAAGAAAATAAGAGAAAAGAGAATGATGAATAAGAATTGAAGAGAATGTCAAGAGACAATGTTAATTATTATTAGCTTATGAAATTATCGTTTTTATTGGAAATTAATTGTCATTTACATATTATCTGATAAAAATCATCAAGCTAGATTTAAATTATTCTTATTAATATGTTTCCAATTTCATTATTGTATCTTCACAAAAAATTAAAGGAATCAAAAGTTTCTTTATTAACTATTCTTTATTTAATTTATTTAAGTTCAATTATTAATTCATTTATTTTTTAATGCATAAATAACGAATTGGAATGAACTTGGTCCTTCAATAAAAATACAATTAATTTATTAATAAATTGTTAAATAAAGTTCAATTATAAATTCATTTATGTTTTAATCCATAAACGATAAGAGTAAGCATCATTTAAAAGATTATTAATTTAACTAACATAATAAACACATAACGAATTAAAATGAACTTGGTCCTTAATTAATTTATTAATAACCTGTTAAATAATAAAATTAAATTTTAAATACAATATTTTGTAATAATAATCAAATATATTATTTACGATACAAACTCTTCCAAAAAAAAAAAATAACAAACAAAACTAAAAATAATTTTATTTATTAACCATCTCTACTTCTCTTATCTTTATTTTCAACTGCATAAACGATAAGATTAAAACATAATTAATTTAACGAACATGATAAACACATAACGAATTAGAATGAACTTGGTCCTTCAATTAAAACTCACTCTTCGAGAAGAAGATAAACATACCCTAAAAGGATAAAAAAAATTAAAGGAAAGAGAGAGTAAGAGAAAGAGAGAGATAGGATCATGTGATTAATCGATTCTCGTTCCGCAAATTTATGGATTTCATTTAATATCTTAATGCACGGTAAGGTAGGTGCATGGGTAGGTAATTGAAACGGCCGTCGGATGAATTAAGAACGAGATTGTACGTACATGTACGTTAACGTTTTGATAAAGTAATTAACGCGTAAGGTTAGGTTCCCTGAATATAAGTACTACCCTCTCTTCATCTTTTGAATAAAGGATATGTTTTCCAACTGTATATCAAGTTAATACCACCACTACCAACCATTGGAAAGCCAATCCTCTGACGAACTACTACTCCCCCTTTCGATTTATTGGAAATGATTGATCTACGATTTTCCAACGATATTCTTCGTAAACAAACCAATAAGAAATAAACAATGTATTCTCTGATTTATTTATTTTCTTTATCGAAATTAATTAAATACGAGACTAATGTATAAAAGATTGTGGGTTTAATTAATGGGAAATATAATTATCCATGGTATTGGGCATTTGTTTGATTTGTTTTCAATGTTTATTTTAGTTTCATAATTGTGGTAATTGTTTAGTATTAATTATTTTTTTTTAATAATATTAAACTCTTGTAAGATAAATTAAATATAAAATAATACACACACACTTACACACGTATAGTATTTACTACGAAATAATTTAAATAAAATAATGAAAAACAAATAAGATAAAAAAGAATATAAGAGAAATAAGAATTAATAAAAGATTTTAAACCTTTCTTTGTTCTTTTCAAAAAGAATTATTTACTATCGTGAAAGTTTGAGACAGAAAAATATGTAAAGGAGGATAGAAAGATCAAAGAATACTGTAAAGATACATACTAATCGTTCGAGACAACAGAAAAGGGTCGATCTCACGCACACCAAATTCTTTCTCTCTCTTTCTTTATCTCTATGTTTCTCTTTCTCTCTAACAGTCTAACGAGCAGTCAGTCATTTCAGGATAAATTATAGTCGTACGGAAGGAAGAAGATCGGCCGGTTTTTCAGCTAGTGTGGGTGGGCCTCAATAATATTTTTTTTACATAGCTCGAAGTATATATCGGTTGCGTGATACTCGAACAACAAATTTCCACCTGACTACCGGCTAACGATCGCACGTGATCACTGTGATCGGATATTTTTGATCCTTTGCCTCCCACCATCATCATCTTCTTCTTCTTCTTCTTCTTCTTCTTCTTCTTCTACCACTTCTTCAGTTGAATTTGTTCTTTTAGACCGATCCATAAAGTTGCTCGACCGGTTGCGACTTTCCTCTCGATAAAGTATTCCCGTTTCGTTCCGTTTCGTTCCGTTTCGTTCCTTTCGTTTCTTTCGTTTCGCCACCGTACACGTACAACGTCATTCGTCACTGAGCTCGCCCAAGCTCTTGTCTCAATGTCGGAGTTACGCGATCAACCGACAACGGCAAACCTATCTCAACTTGTTGGTTGCTAGTTTTATATACATGCATTATAATGTATGTGTGTTATATATGTGTGTGTGTGTGTGTAGGTTTGTTTGTTTGGTTGCGTGTATTTATCTACCCAACGATCCGCTCCATTTACCGTTAGGATTCTTCTTCGGTGGAAGAAAGATCCTATGCAACAATAAAATCCTCACAATTCTGATACCCACACGTTTATGATGATTCTATTAACCTAATGTTACTAAATATTTTTTGGATAGTGTATTGGATCCTTTGCAATATTAAAATGTTCACAAATGCTCAGGTACCCAAACGTTGATGATGTTCCTGTTAGTTTAATGTTTCTAAGTATTCGATGAATAGATGATTGATTTTATTTAACAACAATTTATGTGTGTGTGTGTGTGTTTTATTTTACGAATAGTGTATTAAATTGATCCTTTGCAATATTAAAATGTTCATAATTTAGGTACCCAAACGTTTATGATGTTCCTGATACCTTAATGTTTCTAAGTATTCGATGAATAGACGATTGATTTTATTTAACAACAATTTATATGTGTGTGTGTTTTATTTTGCGAATAGTGTATTGAATTGATCCTTTGCAATATTAAAATCTACAATATTCGGATCCCCAAAGATTTTTAATAACCCTGTTAGCCTAACATTTGTAAATATTCGATGAATAGAGGATTGATTTTATTCAACACCGGTTGATAAATGTTTGATTTTTTGACAGTGTATTTAAGAATTGATCCTTTGCAATATTAAAATATTCACAATTTAGATACCCAAATATTTCTTATCGATATTAGAATAATCCTTTGAATGGTTTATTTTATTAAACAAACAATGATACACCTAAAAAATGAAGTAAAATGAAATAAAATTTTAAGAATAAGAATAAAGTGTGAAATTTAAGTATGAATTATGCTTACAAGTACCCGAATCTTTCTTAAACCGTGCCACGTGTCGTCAAAGCGTTAAGGGAATGTACCTCGTGTGCCCTGAAGAAGAATCTAAGACACGAGGTTGCCCACCCACGTAAGTCTCTTACTCACTCACTCATTCACTCATTCGCGTGCGCACACGCGGGCCAACGATTACCAGAGAGAGTAAACCCAACCCTGTCCCTTCATCTGGTAATATCTATGTACAACTACATACATATATGTATATTTATGTATATTTATGTATATGTTTAACCTAAGTACGCGTCCATCATGTAGTTGTCGCTAACGACAGGTCAACTTCCGGTCCTCGTTTGGCCCTTAAATCTTTCGCTTTTCATCTCTTACAATAAACATGCATACTCGCATTCAACACAATGATCATTAACAGTCCAATGATCTTTCTTTCGTACAAGTACATTTTATTTCATTATTTCAAAGTATCTATTAAATAAAATTAATCAAATAATTATTTGTCTTTTTCCACTAACATTGAAATTTCAATAAATACTCGTTGTTAATATTTTTCATGATTTATTGAAACGTACCTGTGTTTCTATTTCGAGGGAGGATTATGGATGAAAATATAAAAGTGAAATATAATTTTACAAAGAACGTTTACTCTATTCGAAGTTTAGAAGGAAATTGGTCCAGTTAACTGATCGTGATTTCGTTTGATTAAAGGAGAAGGACAAACAACTTCCTGTAGCAGATGCGATCTTCAACCTCCCACGTTTAGTACTCCTCGCGAAAGCTTTATGTTCGATCACTTACACTCACTCTGGAGAGAAGATATTCATGATCTCTCTGAACGATCTACATAAACTCTTGAATCTTCTTTCCTTTTCTTTCTCTCATCATCATCATCTTCTTCTTCTCTTATTTCTTCTCTTATTCGTGTTCTTATTCTGTTAGATACGTGACTACGATGAAGTAATAATAATCTCAAGTTTGTTCTCTCTTTTAGTTCACTTCTCCATTTAGTTCCTATCATAATCAGAGATCTTTTATATAGTACAAGATCGCGATTAACTTTATTTAGATCGTTTCTTTAGTTAGGGTTGCTCTTACCTCAGCTTTTCCAGGAGGTTTGTATTTGCTTGAGTTTAAGTTAACTGCTTGAGAGAGTTTTGTTTGAATCGAGTTTGAGTTGGGTAGAGTGTAAGTAAAGTAGGTACTTGTTGCGGGCCTTTCACTCTTAGGCGCTTTATACTCAAGGAGATAGAGATCAGCTACAAATTCACTTACTGAAATCTTAAACGCGCTCCTCTGTGCACGTCCGACCGTCCATTAGTCGTGACCCTCATTATCGGACTCTGAACGATCTTTCTGTCATTAGTTGCCAGTCGACGGTCTAACTTTCTGTGATACTAGCTTTATAAAACCTAACTATTTCTTATATACATATGTATATATCTTTTTTTTTTTATCTATCTATCTTTCCTATGTAATATATATTTATGTTTTAATGTATATATGTATGTATTTTTGTAATTTATATGTTAATGTGTGTATGTGTTTAACTAATGTATCTACCCTGCATAGATGTGTGTGTATATATTTATATGTGTATATGAGTAATGTGTGTATGTGTTTAACTAATGTGTGTATATATTTATATGTGTATATGAGTAATATATATATGATTATATGTAGTTATTTAAACGTGTAATGTTTAATATGTACCCTATCTTAATGTGTGTATTTATTCATATATATTTATTGTATTTATATGTGGTAATGTGTGTATGTGTTTGACTAATGTGTGTATATGAGTAATATATATACGATTGTATGTATTTATTTAAACGTGTACATGAGTAATTTACGTACATACATGTTTGCATGTCCCTGTATATGTTTAACTGTATTTCTTTTTCTATCTGTGAGTATAGAATAGAACTATGTATATATGTCTATCTGTAAACGTCCTAAGAACGATCGTTTGATAGAAACTGAACTCGTACGATTGGCACTAACTTCACTTTCGAGTCAGTCTCGCACTGAACTACTACCATACCAATTACCTTACCTATGTAGGACTTAGATACCTTTAAACATTACTTAAAATAACGATCTTATATTTTTTTCTCTCTTTTTGTTAACTTTTATATTATCTTTTTCCAAGTATTGAACTTTGTTTAGTTAGTGGCATTAACGTTATCAAAATGTTCGATTGCATATTCGAAAGTTAGAGTTGTCTTGTTAATAGTTTTATTCCAAATATATTTCGTTCTTATTATTATTCTTTAGAAAGAGTAAAGTTTGTTGAAATAAAATATTACTACAAGATTAATATTCTTTATTTTGTTTTTAATTATTTAACCATGTCGAATATATTTCCATTTCTCTATGATTGATTCGAGTAAAAACGTAAACAGCACACTTTTATTTCAATTGCAGTTCCAAGGTGTGTTTCGCTAGGATGATTCTCAATAATTTAATATATTCGAAAGAAATCCTTAACAAACAAAACCAATACTAATAATACTAATAATAAACATTGTTATTAAAATTATCTAAAAAAATATAGATTAGATTAATTCTTATCGATACACTGGTATCATCAAACACACAAAGATACTAAAAATAATCATAAATTATTAGTCCCTAACAATAAATATCTCACTTCAATTGTAATATCTTGTTTTTTTCTTTCTCTTATTCTTTAATTAACTAAATAGTAGATAAATCATCTATTTAACAAGAGTATCGTTGATAAACTCGAGTACAATGCCACACGCCTGTTCGTTCTAAGTACTTCGTTGCTTGACAAGTCTTGACGTTTATGCGATGATGTTGCCAGAATCTCTTGAGTATAATACACACACACACACACACACACACACACACATACACACATATATATATATATATAAGTATAAATGCATAGATATTCATATAATAGCATTGATATACCTTACGTATGATACACGTGTTCGTTCGAACAAATCAACGATCTTGTGTTTCCCCTCGAGCCATAAATCACGATTAGACGTTTACAGTCCGATCGATGCTAATTTGGTGGATCCGTAAGATACTCAAAAGAAAAGAAATATTCTAATATAAAAAGAAATCAAGTAAAATTTCGTCTGGAGCGTTAAATTAACGACCTACTTAATTGGATTTGAAATAATTTATCTTAAACGCGTTAACGCTTAAATTCCTACACGTGTATCTCTTCCAATTAGTATTTTTACATTTTTGTATTTTTGTATTTTTGTATTTTTCTTCTCAATGATCGTTGAAAGAATTTTATACATGCAGGGACGTCTCCTATTTGTTTGTTTTTTAATTCCTTAAATAATACTTTGTAAATTTTATTTTTTATTCAGAAAATAGTATCGATGATAAGTATTTTTGTAAAGAAATGTTAGAAAAATAAATACCTTCGTAGAAAAACTTTTCCTACGATAATGCAAATATATTTAGTAATTTTAACTTACAATTAGGATGATAATAATCCATAAATAGGTATCATTAAAAAGTCGTCTCGTCGTTGGTTAAAATGATTTTTATTATCCCTAACAACCGAGGTCGATAAACTTTTATATCTTCGTTGAAATATACACGAACCTATTTCTTTTTTTATCTTCTTCTATATCCATTCATTTTATCTTTCCTTTGACTATCCTTGATAATGTTAAACAATTTTATTATCGTCATAATTGCTTACTTCATTCTGAAAAACTCGATATACTATAATAGTATAACTGTTGAAGAAACCTTATCAAGATTCTTTCCTAGTTAATAATATTTCCATACAGGAAGGGAAAACATAAAAATCGTAACAGCGTGTGAATCATCAACGTGTTTCAAGTTGTTTAACGCAAATGAATAAAAATATACTCTAAATGGTATCTGACTTTACTATTTCTGTTTCTCTTTGATTATTTGAAATAAACGTGTTATTTTTATTTAAATAATTAAGTACCTTAATATTTGTAATTTAAAAAAAATAATACTTAAAACATATAAAAAGTATTATTATTATTATTATTATTTATTTATTTATTTATTTAAATACTACTAATTAACGTGATGAACGATGAAGGAATATATTTGGTTGTCAAATATGAAATGAAGCAAATTTCCAATTTAATTATATGCATTATTTGCTCCATTTCATATTTGACAACGTAATATAAATCATTTTGGAATAAAATAAAATAAAATAAAAATACAATTGATATTTCTATTTTCGTAGGAGATGATATTACATCGGATCTTTACATTGAAAGATCTCTCTCTAGTAGAAGACGTTTAACTTAATCTCAACTCTCTTAGAAAAGAACTTTAATTGCGAATTATGGTCGTAAGAAAGGCGCGATATGGGTACTCGAAGTAACTGTCCCGACAGTGTGTCGGCTTTCAAGCAAAGAGAATCCCTCTCATTATGCGCACGAATCATCAAATTACAAACATATAATTGTTAATAGTCCTTCCGGCTAATTACTCGAACGATCATTGACGACACACCGAGTAAACCAACCCTCCCCTATCGTAATTTCTACCAACACATTATCCTTTATAAAGACACACACACACACATAAATAAATAATTACATATATATACACGGATATACCATTAATCCTTTCGTGATTAAAACACGTTAATGTATTTCTATTACGACCACTACCAATACTATTTTACCCACCAACGTGTGTATCCTTCATTTTTGTTTTCCTCTCTTTCTTCTTCTTCTTCTTCTGATTATATCGATGAACTTGGTACAGACTCTATGACGAGAGAGTTACATTCAATTACAGTGATTAAATATAATCGTTTTAACGTGGTATTTGCATTCGTTAACAGTTTGATTTATTTTATTTTACGGGAAAAATACAATTATGAAAAACAATAATATTATTTATAAATTTTAAATTGAAGTCGTGTTCTCTCTCTTTCTTTCCATCTCTCTCTCTTTTCAATCAAACGAGCCGATTATACTAAATACACGAGTAGTTTAGAGAATACATAACGAATTGAAGATTGGATAATTGTAAAACAACAAATAAACCATCATTTAAATATTAATTTAATTATCTTCTTTTTTACGATGAAAGATTGTTATTGCACCTTTTACATTCCCTAATCTACCTTCTCTTATATTTTATTACAATACTTATTAATTATTAAATATAAGATAACTTAACTTGATTACATTGAACAACTTCTACAAATTCTACAATAAATAATTATTAATAAATAATACTGTTAATAATATCATGAATAATTAACTTCAAAAGACCAACAATAATCTTTAATACTATTTCGTTTTGTACATGGATGTTATGATTAAAGTAATAAATTGATTTTTATTTCAAACAAATCAGATTGAGAATTCTTGAAGAATAAAAATGTGTTTATCAATTGTTATCAATTATAGAAATAATTCGTGATAATCAAGTTAAACGAGATAGATTCACGATCTGTATGTAAACGTAATGAAATTATATACGATTGAAAGAGTTTAAACTGTAGAATTATTTTCACGTTCTTCAACAGATCGCGATAATTCGTACTCGTTGGGGAGTAATTGAAGATTGATTTTATCTTACGATACTTAAAACAACACCAACGATGAGAAACTTTAATAATAATCTTCATACGAAGAGTAAGAAGGGGACAAAACTTGTCATTTTATTGAATCTACCTGTTCGTTCATAATAAAAAATAAAATTAAAGGAAAGTGTTTAGTGGTTTGAAAAATATGAAATTTTCGTTTGTTAAAGTTTCTTTCTCTCTTTCTCTCTTTCTTTCTCTCTTTCTAAGAACGTTTAACACTTTAACCGATTGTTCACTCGACAATACGCAAAACGTAGATCAGAGAAGAGCAAAGAGACACGACGAAGAAACGTTTCTGCTATTCATCAAGTTGCCACTCTGAGCCTCGAGTTGAGTCGAGTCGAGTCGAGTTGAGTTGAGTTGAGTTGAGTTGAGTTGAGTAGTCAAAGTAATTACACGTTTTCTCGTGTCACTCGTAAAGACCATCCATCCTCGCGAAATTACAGCCACGCGATGTAATAGGCTTAGGTATGTAGATATGGATAAATGTATATAGGTATGCATGTGTTTGTATTTAAGTATATGCATTTGTATATGTGTGTGTATATATGTGTGTGTGTGTATAACTTGGTAGCCCAAACGAGTCGGCTGAAGTTTATTAAAGAGTTATAGACAGAAAGAAACAGAAAGAGAAAGAGAAAGAGAGAGAGAGAGAGGGATAGGATAAAAAAAAAATCATAAAAAGGAACAAGAAAGAAGGATCTGACGAAGATAACGATCGGATCGCAAAACTCCGGTAGCTGATTGTGTGTATCGTAACCAATTAGAAAACGTGGCTTTCTATATATTATGGACGAGACTCAGTAAAGACACGATCCGATAACAATTTAAGGGTCCAAGAGTTATAAACATGTCTGGTTCTGATTATGTGAGATTTTTGTTTTGTTTTAATTGTCATCTGATTCTTCAAAAGGAATGACTTTTTTACTTCTTCTTCTTCTTCTTCTACTTCTACTAGTTCTTTTCTTTCTTTAATTTAATTGGGAATTGTTTGATCGTACCGCACTGTTGTAATAATATGTTTTAGGGTTAATCATTGGGTATTATTAATAAAAGTGTAGTTAAGTCTTATTTCTAACTTCGATTAGATATTTTGTATGTTTTATTAAAAGAAGTAATTGATTGATTGTAACCTGGCTTGGTTAATTGATTTCTGAGTATTTTCAATCAATTATGAAACGTAACTTTCTATGAATTAGAGATGTATTTACGATTCGATTACAATTTACACAATTTTTAAGTAATACTCATTAAATACGAGTTAAGATTACATTAATTTGATGTATCGACAAATATTTTAATACACCGTTATCAATTGAAAGTTATTTTAAAAGAATACTCTACCTATGCATAAATTTAAACGTGTTTTACTTGAAAGAATTTTTCAATTTGCGGAAGATGATCGTTCAGAGTTTGATTCGTGAAATACTTCTATGCATTTTAGTTATAAGAGTTGTGATAATGGAATGATCGAGTTAAGAATTAAATATAAAACTCACCAGAGGATGGTCTGTCGGAGTATCTCGTGCAGTAGACCCAGGCTGGCCAGAGCATCTGTTTCCCTGGTTCGGAAGAAGGTGGTCCAGGTGGATTGGAAGTTGGATTAGTCGTAGGTACACCAGTAGGAACCCCCCCAGTTGGGGATGCTGCATTAGTTGTAACAGTTTCCAATGTACCCCTTTCCGATCCTTCGGAAGACGATTCCAAAAAGTCTTTAGTAAGGTCTATAGGTCTCGAGGATGTTTTCTTCGGTCTTGATTTTTTCAATGTAATCGGATCGGTTATCCTCCTACCAAAGTCCGCTTTTAATATGTTATCTATACTAAATTTAAGATTTCCTTGATGTTGGAGATTATTATTATTGTTGTTGTTGTTATTGTTATGATTATTATGATGATGATTTCCATTGGCATTATTTTGTACGCCGTTGGAAGTAGCAACGGTACGACCATTTTCATCAGGTCCCCTAACACCAGCCGTCGGCGATGAGGACTCGTCTCTTTGGAGTATTTTATTAACCGACAATCTATGATGTTGATTCTGATGTACCGATGCGTTAACCGGCACGTGCTGTACCTGCGATCCTTGATGCAAGTGACTATGCGCGCTCGGATGATGATGCAAATGTTGAACGGGATGGGGAGGTATAAGGGAATTAGTTGTTTCCCTAAGATCCCTACACGCACTCGGATGAAGTATCGTCGGCGTGGTAGCTTGAAGTCCGGTTACCGTCATGGCCGACGGTGGTGACAAGGATAACCTGGTAACCAGGGGTACGCTTATCGGCGTACGATGTAATCTTTCTACGCTAGGATAAACTATCTCGTGCGTTAATCCATGCTGAACCCGACTCGGATAATCAGGAATTTCAGTTTCCCTCGAGGCATATCGCGGTAGGAGATGTTGGTGACCACCACCGGTTGTTACCTGATACCTGGGTAGTATCGGTTCTTGTCCCGAAGTTTCCGGTCTACCAGGAGAGGATGCCGTGGCGGAAGAAGATGCCGGTGACCTCACTGAGGAAGCCGTCGGAGATGACGGTGCTTGACTGTACGCTAATGGACTCGGTGCTGAAACGTGTGCACCAATACCACCAACACCACTACCACCAACACCACCACCGTTGGAAGTTCGATGATAATAACTCTCGTTGCAACTGGTTGAACTCGAGGGTGACGGGGTCGCCGATATCCTAGTATTTTCTTCATCTCTAAATTCACCACGACTATTAGCAGATTCCTGATCACCGAATTTCGTACCGGTACATACTCTAACGCCAACTACGCTAACAGGGGTTGGCTCGCTGCCGACGCTCAACACCTCGCTCGTGTCGCTTTCGCAATCACTGTCCGCGTTATCACCGCATCTATTATTATCCTGATCACGTTTTTCAGATTCCTCTGAAGTATCCTGATGATGATCTAAACGCGATTGATTCTGCCTCATCTCTCTAACGTCTGTTATCTCCGCCAAAGTGGAGGATTCCACACTCGTGTTGGACATTTTTCTTATTTATTGTTTGTTTCAACAAATACGATCTTTTTGTCGATTTAGTTCAATCCAATTTAACAAACAATTATTATTATTATTATTATTATTATTATTATTATTATTATCTTGTCGTCTAACATCCTCCCTGCTCGTCGTCCATCCGAGACGCTTTTCTCGTTTCAATATCGTTCATTTGAGAACCTTTCTTATATTACACATTATTTAACTTTCCATAAGAATTATTTCTTTTTCCTCCAACTATTCCCACTGTTTGGGCCGAGTTTGTCTTTTTTTCTTCTTCTTCTTCTTCCTTTTCTCGTAACTGATACACCGGTCATCCGTGATACAGCATAGATACGTCCAATAACATATTCTATATCGGGCAAAGAAACTTATATCGATAACACGATCACCATTTTAAACGAGATTCAAATATTTCTTTCACCTTTTACCACCAAGTCTCGTTTATATGTAATAGCAAATTTTCATTTACACTTTCTAACTCAGGCGTAAAACTCTCTACCTTCGACCTTTACCCATTCCGACGGACAACTGCGTATCCCTCTCGTATTCGATCGAATATTCCTATCCATCTTCCTCTCTTTTTCTCTCTCTTTCTCTCTCTCTCTCTCTCTCTTTCTTCTTCTCCCACTGCCTCGTCTCTTCTGGCTTTCCCAACTTTAGAAAAAGGTCCTTCCACGAATATTTCGAAGATCGATTGATGCAACACAACCCGATGGTTTTTGTCCTCGAACATATACTCCAAAAACAATTAAAAAAAAAAAAGAAAAAAAAAAGATGAACTCACGCAGTTTTCTGGTCACTCTAAAGAAGGATAGTCCCGACAAAAAAACCTTGTATCTGTCGGAGAACAGCAAAGGAAAGTTCTTTTTCTTGCCCTTATTCTTCCCTTTTCTTTTCTATTTCTTTGTTAGCTACTGAGTTGTCGGTTGGTGGTCAATGAAACCAGTAGCCAACAGAAGTATCGGTAGTTGTGTTGCGGACTAAATCACGCACTATGTTTTCCTTTTTCGAAAACGATGACGTTGACAATTCAAAACGGTTTCTTCTTCTTCTTCTTCTTCTTCTTCTTTCACGTTGTTCCTCGACACGACTAAAATAGTAGGACCACGGCACTCTACTATTCTTTTGTCCCGAAAAGAAAACGAACGAACGAACGAATGTACGAAAAAAATGTACGAACGAACGTACGATTGGTTGGTTGGCTAGGACGACACCATCGATGTAACGGCCGGCCAGTTAGTGAATCGTCGATGAACAACAACGACGAGAACGCACACGATATTGACGACGACTACGAGGATGAGGACGCGGACGAGGACGATGATGAGACGATGACAGAGTAGCGTGAAGAGAAAGAGGGAGAAAGAAAGAAAGAGAGATAGAGATAGATCAAGAGAGAAAGAAAGAGAGAAAGAGAGAAAGAGAGAAAGAGAGAAAGAGAAAGAGAGAAAGAGAGAAAGAGAGAGAGAGAGAAGGTAGAGAAACTCTACCGTAGTAGAAGTTGCTGGTAGACGGTGCTTTCGACGGAGCCGTTGTGCGGCGCCGTCAATCCGGGCTGTGCCGCTTGTGTCCAGTTGGTTGCCGCGACGCGTCTGTGCCAAGCTAACGGCGGGTGGGTCGACAATGGGCGTTACCGGGCGTGGCCTATTAACAACCCCTCCTACTCAGACGCAACCCACCGTTCGCTTGTTCGCTTACCCGACACCTGCCGGCCGATTGACGAAACGTTTAGCTGATCACATTCACCGTACCCCCACTACTCAATCTAATCGTCCCCTTATTCGTCGACCTTCCCTTTTGCTCCACCTACTCGCACTTTCTGGTACAACCCACTTTTTTCCCACTGCAACTAATAATTTCCTCTCTTTCTTACTTGTCTTTCCCCCTTTTCCAACACAACTCGAGCCACTATTTTTCTCTTACTCCTCTCTTTTGATATCTTCCTCTCTTTTCTTCCTTCCTTCCTTCCTTCCTTCCTTCCTTTCTTTTATCTCTCCCTACTCAATAGGATTACTACTAAGGAACATGCTGTTTGCCTTTCTTCGTCTCACCTTCCTCATCCTTCTCCTCTTCTTCTTCTTCTTCTTCTTCTCTCACGTTATATTATCTGTCTCTCATTCAAATGACGTTCCACTCTAACGTCATCTACTCTTTCTATCATCATTTTAACTATCCAAGGAATATTTTTCTTCTTAACCCTAACTTCTTAACTACCTTTCTCTCTCTTTGTTTCTCTCGTTAAAATAATCTTGGAAAAAGGGATCGTGGTAGCTCCAGGAATTAGTAATCTCGTTAAAAATTCACTACTTTCGGAAACGAGATACTAGTTTTTTGGTCATTCGTCGTCTGGTAGAAAACGATGACAATGAAGGTGGAAAATCACGAAAGGGTATTTGCTGTTGTTGCTGTTATTGCTACTGTTATTGCTTCTGTTACTGTTGCTGCTACTGCTGCTGCTTTATTAACGTTTCTTGGATAAAGATCACGTTCGCGCGAGCAAAAGTTTCGCATAACACGTTCAGATATTTTTCGATTGGTCGGTGGTAGGTACTTACCTTACCTACCTACCTACCTACCTACCTACCTACCTTAACTTATATCGATTTCGTTCCTTTCTACTTCTCGGTAGCGTGCACGCACGCCCTGAATCCACGTATTTATTTTTCCCTCGGATTCGTGAGGAGTGCTTCAAGCTCTTCGACGCACCTTCCTCTTCCCCTTCCTTTTCCCTTTTCCCACTCCTTCGTCACTCTCTCTCTCCCTCTCTCTCTTTCTCTTTTTCTTTTTCTCCTGAGGCGATCGTTAAGGCTCATTATGGGCCGATCTTGAAGCCGATACGAACCTGAACGAGTAAAAAATGTCAGCTCGTAAATTGTCGGTCAGGTGGACTCGCGACCGCGTCATAATCCTCCGATGGAGGTCCTGTCCCTCCTATTTTTCCTCTTCCTTCTTCTACTATACCTGTGTTATTTTTTTCTTTTCTCTTGGTTTGCTTTTATCGAAGACCATCGCAAGTTGTGGAAAAATGGCGGCTAACTCGGCTTGATTCCTTCTTCTTCTTCTTCTTCTTCTTCTTCTTCTTCTCGTAGAACATTTTTTTTCCTTTTCGAAAATATCTCTCGTTTAACTACAACTATTCCCCGTTCGTTCGTTGATTCGTTTTGTCTTATTTTATCTTTATCTCTCTCTCTTTTTTTGAATCTTTTTAAAGTTCCTTTTTTTAAAGGCATCCATAAATTTACATTTATCCAAATTACGAGAATCCTAAGAGATACCGTGAATAATCGTAAACTCGTTGGAAGGACAATGAACTCGACCCGAATTTCATATTTTAAAAACAAATTCTTGCTAAAAACATATTAACTTGTTTTTCTATTTTACAGTAATTTTTATTCAAACACTACAGAAAGATAAACACTATTTTAATTAGATTTTAATCAATTACATAACAAATGTGTGATTAAATAATTGCTTAATATTATTTCTTGTTGTTTTTCAAATACACCGAGGTATCTCGAACGCATTAATAGAAATGTATTTTATTTTGTTCTTGTTGTTGTTGTTGTTATAAATATTAAAAAATAAACAAGGAACACGAGTAATCGTTTAACTGTTAATACAACTAATTCATATAAATACAAATACATATTACATTCATACCAAACACGTACACGTATCCAATTATTCTTCTCTTTTCTCTTATTAATTCGAAAATACTTGCAAAAGGAGTAACATCTAACTGTTAATGCATCTAATTTTTCATAAATATACATTGGTAACGTAAATAAGTGTATATACCCATAAAAGGATATTCATTTATACACATTCACACATACAATCTATTATTTTTTTCCTTTTTTTCTATTCGTAAAAGTAATACTCGAGAAATAAGAATTCTCATCCAAGAATCATCTTGTTCTTTCTGTTCTTTATTTTTAATTTTTAAATACATATATATGTATTATTTTTTTAATACAAAAATATTTCAGAAATAAGAACTGGAAGTATTGCAAGTACATAATTTCCTATAAACACACATAGAGAAAAAGAGAAAGAAAGACACACCTAACCGTAAATAATAATAATAATAATAATAATAATACTTATTCATACTTCCCATACCGATATTACACATTTAAGTATATTTTCTGTCAAAATTGACGATGATAGACGTGGACGACATGTAACGAAAACAAAACAAAAATACTCTTAAAAAAAAGAACTGAAATAACGAAATGATAATTCACACATACACATATACACACATACACACACATACATAAATATATTTTTTTTTCTCCCTGAAGGGTATAGTAATGATCTCAAATCATCATGGAAAGTGCATGTTTTGCCGGTATCATTAGGCTCACCTCGATAACTCGTATTCGACTTTCCGTCAATTTATTTCTTTCTCATTTTTTTTTACCTTCCCTCCTCTGGGAACTATCTCTCTCTCTCTCTCTCGTTCCTTTAACTGGATATACAAAACGACATAGAATTTCAATGGGGGTAAGAGAGGATCGACGTAAACATCACACGACATACGTCTCGACGTTACAAGGACCATCATCGTAATGACATATTGTCGTTCAGAAGCACGTTAACACCTCGTAAAATCAGTCCGCAGCTGCATAAACGTGTACGCATGCGTGAGTTAACGTGAGTTAAACGAACCACGATCCTATTTCCATCTCATTCTATCTCTCTCTCTTTTTCTTTTTTACACCGATGACTTCTATGGTGGTTCCTCGTCTTTTTCTGTGGTGCTTTTCAACGGGTGTGTTGTGTGCTGTCAACCTTTTCAAGAGGACTTTTTAGCGGGCCTATTTCAAATTAAACTCTGACACAGGCTATTCACGCACAACACACACCTTCTCTTTCTCTCTCTCTCTCTCTGCTTTTTTTTTTATCTTTCTTTTTCGCGTGTTATTTAATTTTACTTTACCCCCTGTTTCTTCTTACCCATATTTTATTTATTTATTTATTTAAACACCATTTCCCCTCGTTTGGTTTTGTTATTATTTTTTTTTATCACACTTTGCGAATTTTTCTTTTCTTCCTTTCTCCTTTTTGAGTTTCTTTGAAAAAAACCTATACATTTTACGGTAGTTTTTTTTTCCTTACCCAGTATATAGCAAATTGTTATCTCATTATGTTATTTTATTCTCTCTTACTCACTCTTTCTTTATCTCTTTTTATTTATCCTTCTCGTTCTCGTGAAACTCATTTAAATAACAACCTGTAATAATATCAACCGACAGGAGAACGCAAAAGTTGTACTTAAACCGAGACTGACTGTCAAGTGTCTAGTTAGCCACGTAATGATGGACCCTTAACCCTCCTCCCTCCCACCCTTTTCTTACTTCCACCACTTCAACCTGTTCCCATCTCTCTCTTTCTCTCTCACCTGTGTTTGTTTGCATGAAAGTGAGAAAAAGTTTCAAATCAATCAGACAACAAAATAATTACTCATTCTCCTGTCCTTAAAAAATTTAGATAAACGATTAAATAACGAGGAAACAATCATTTATAATTAATTAATTAAAAAAAAGAATATGCATATGAATATGATTGTTACGTAACTATGTATACATGTGTAATAGTATATTTATTATTATTATTATTGTTTAAAAGTATTAAACTGTTAAGTATGAAATGGAAATAAAATCTAATTCAATTGTGTGCAGTTTTGGGTTCATTTCGTAGTTGACAGTCTAATACAATGACGTTTGATGATTAAACATAGATATTATCAAAACAATAAGTGCAATTAATGTGTATTGTTTTGTATACCACTACATTAAATTGTATGGGGTTTTATGTGCACTAACACTCCATACACGAAGTGTTCCCTAACTTACAAAGTAATAAGAGTGATTATTTTCAACGAAAAGTTTGAAGGATTCTTCTGGTTTTAATGTCAAATAAAATTTGGTTAATTACAATAATAACCCAGTGAACACAAAACCAAAAAATCATGGAACCTTAAAATATATTTCCAGTGAACACAAAACGTTAATATGACGTACGATTTAATGTAACGTAATTTATTTATAATAATTGTATTTATTTATAATAATTTATTTAATGTAAATCGTACGTCATATTAACGTTTTGTGTTCACTGGGAATATATTTTAAGGTTCCATGATTTTTTGGTTACAAGCAAAATATGAAATAAAAAAGGAACGAAATGAAAGAATATTTCTTTTCATGGTTGAAAATTCATTGGAGATTAAAAAAATAATACCTTTTTTCTTTGATAACGAATCGATTTTGGTTGAACGGTAAATCGTGGATTAAAACTTCTCGTAGATTTTATTCTTAATGGTTTTCAAGAGAAAAGGAAAGAGTCTCTGTGTGTGTGTGTGTGTGTGTGTGTGTGTAAGAGAGAAAGAGAGATAGTTGTACTCGTTACTGGCGGGCAGCTTCGTAAATTTCGTTAACGTTTGCCTTAACGAGCATCCACGTGTGCTCGTTAGTATTTCCTTTGGCTGTTTCATTCGTTTAGTTACACATACTTCCACCACTACTATCACCATTACCACCACCATACCCTCCACCCTTTCAATATTTCTCTTTTCCTACAATTCTTTCAGCAAAAGTTTTATATTCCTACTCAATTGGTCAAATTGTTCCCTTTCGTTGATGAAAAATCATTCTAAGACTGTACATTGAATTATTTCAATTAGTTAAACGTGTTTGTATGGGAAGTTTAATGAAACCAAAATTATAATCTATTCTTTGTTTTTCTGTTTCAGGTAAGGGGAAATACATTCGTCTTGTATAATAATCTAAATAAGTGATTAGAAGTATAAAGGAAAATAAAGAACGAGAAATGAATTAATTCTAAGTGAAAGAAGATTAAACTTTAAAGGTGATTTTAGTCTAAAGTCATTTTCAATGCTTGTTACGTGCTATCTTTAAACTCCACACCTCTGTTTTATTAGGTGTGTATACACACACATACACACATATGTTAATGGTTATATATAGGTGTTTTGATATGTATCTAGATAACAGCTATATACACATATATCATTCTAATTTGTATATTTATATTTACACATTTACAGGGTGATTTACCTAATACTTTTTTTATTTTCTTTGACACTAATATATTAAATTTATTCTTATAATTTAACTACAGTAAATAAATTCTTCTAAAATTTATCTAATATCAATTATTATATAAATAATAAATGATTAATAATTTATTAAATATATCAATGTCAAAATCAAAATCTAATCATATTTATTCGTTTAGAACTATTAATTAATATTTTATTTTATTTTATTTCATTTTATAAACATCCATAAATGGTATTTAATATTTTGATCGATTAAAATATTGATTAAATATTACCAAATAATTAATAAAAATTACAATTAGGATGAATTTAACCTTAGTATGTGTTTTAATGTACACTGGAATTTTTTAATTAATATTTTGTTTTATTATGTTGATCAAGTATGAAATGAAGCAAATTTTCAATTCAATTATGTGTACTTTCGGTTTTACTTTATACTTGATAATCTAATATTTTTATAAACATCCTATTCGTGGCGTGTAATATTTTAATCATTGAATACATTGATTACATTGAAACAATTAATAAAAATGACAATTAGGTGTGTTAGTATGTGTTTTAATATATACATGGTTGATATAAATGTATGTGTATGTAAATAAATGAAAGTTTAGAAGGGGGGTATCTGTAAGCTTTGAATGTAACCAACAAGTACAACGATAAACGTGTATATGTGGTCAGCTCGAAACACCAAACTCCGCCCTCGGTTTCATATCGCGCGATAACTCGATTAGCCCTGATAACCGAGTATTTATTAGCCTGTGAGATTTCATTTCGATATCTAACCACTCCCACCAATCTCTCTCTTTCTCTCTTTCTTTCTCTCTCTTTCAAAGTCACGCCACCGGAAACTATTCTTAAACCGAAAAACTTGGATCTATGCTTGGAATCATCCTTTGTCAAATCTCTTCATCTTCAACTATATTCTACCTTTATTCCTCTTCTTTTTGAATCATCTCGTCGTTGATTTGTAATTTCGTTGCAAACGATTAAATAAATATTAAAACATCGTTAAGTAGAATAATCTTATAATTTTATCAAAGTTCGAAGTTAATCTTAGAAAAGTGTAAACTAAAATAAGTTTCTATCGTGTAACTTGTTGAAATAGTTAGGATCCTCATAGATGTTAATCGATCCGAGTGAAGGAGTATTGAACACTTGATTGTGATCGACATTAGCTGGACATCCACCCACCCAGGTATCGGTTACTGAAATTTAATCGGATTTACAAGGACGCTAGAAAAGGTTCAATGAGATAGTGGTGTGATGGTAGGAGGGGTACTGGGATCGGGATTTTGCGTATGAGTCCTACTAGTTTGAGTTTTAGGGTTAGGGTTTGAGAATAGGAGGACTCTGACTAAGGGGTAGTTGAGATGATGATGACGATGATGATGATAATAGTGGTTACCATCATCCATGGTGATGATGGTGGTAGTGGTTTGGTGATGGTGGTGTTGGTGTTGGTGTTCGTGGTAGTTGAACGGATATCGAATTACAGGCGGATTATCACCGTACGAGGATCAACCCCGTTGCCACGGGGAAACGGTAATTATTTCTACGTTGGCCATAATTATTGCTAGCCTGGCAATTAATTCCTGGCAAGAACGGCAATTAATTTATTGCCGCTTGATTAATCACCGCATGCCTGCTGCTGCTGCTGCTGCTGTTACTGTTGGTGCTTTTATTTTTGTTGTTGTTGTTGTTGGTGGTTGTGTTAGTGTTACTTTTGTTTTTGGTTGGTACAGTTTTCTTTAAAGGTAGATACGAGAATTTTATTTTTGGAAGATAGAAAGGAAAGTAAAAAAAGAAATCGAAACGTTTTATTAACATTTGCTGGATAATCGATACGTTCTTGTTAGTCTGACACATTGATAATATTTCTTTATATAAGTATTTAGAACATTTATCTTTATCTCTAATATGTACTTTTATCTTATCTTTTATACAAGGTTACATTTATATTGAAAGATTTCTTTGTTGTTGTTGTAGTTTGATATTTTCTTCAGATAATTATTTGATTATTTTATCAAATCGTGTGAGTTGGTAATATTATTTTAATGGAATGTTATTGTTTTTATCAATCATTTTTAGTTAACTTTGGTAGTAATTTCAATATTTCTATGAAATCTTGTATAAATTTATTATTGAGATATAGTTTGTTTTTAATATTTATTTTTAAATGTCTGTAAAAACAATCATCTTTTAATGTACTTGCATTGATGCATCTTTATTTTTAAGAAATATAAATAATTTAAATTAAGATCTTGTGTCTCAAAAAAAACATTGTTTCCAATAAAACTAAAAAATACAGAATATTCCAATTAAAATGAATCATATGTTTATTCATTAAAATGAATAAACAAATTAAAATGAATAAACATATTCGTCACGAATTAATCAACTCTAATATCAATCTCGATATTTCTATGAAATCTTGTATACTCGTTTATTAAAAATTATTATTAATTGAGATATAGTTTGTTATTAATATTCATACTTAAATCTTTCTAAAAACAATCATCTTTTAATGTACATTCACATAACACACTTCATCTAATTTTCTTTAATAAGAAAAATATATAATTGAAATAAACAAAACTAATCATTACCTCAATCAAACTAAATAACCCACATAATATTACCTTAAATACAAAAAATAAATCAGCTTGTATATTCGTCACAAATCAATTTACGAATAAAGATTAATCTCATATTTATTACAACCCGTAGCTAATAAATTTATGATCGATCACGCATAGAATGTCTTCGATCATGCACGTATTAACATATTTCAAAATAAGAAAATAAATAAATACCAACAACAACAATAATAATGACAGTACACTGAAAGCAAGAATGAAAGCAAGAATGAAAGAGAGATCGAAAAAGAAATAAAAAGGGAAAGGAAAGGAAGACAATAATTAATGTCCACCTTTCAAAAAGAAATAAAGAAATTTACACGGAATAACCGATATCGATCAACAACTATAATCTGTTGAACCTGTGATCGAAAGTGGATATATTTCCAAACGTATCTTAATAAAAAAAAAAAGGAAAAAAGGACACCAAAGAGAGAAAGAAAGAAAGAGAAAGAGACAGAGAAGAGAATACATGGGACGAATTTTTGTTCGATCCAGAACAGAATGATTTATCTTCATCCAATTGATGCACCCTGTCCGTTAGCTCGTTTTTTATTAGCCCCCAAGGTGATTTAAAATGAAGCAGTGGGGGGGGGGGGGAGGTCTTCCTCGCGAGGATATTCAACAACATTTGACATACATCCTTTATCCTACATCTTCTATTTTCCTCAATCTTTATTTTATTTATTTATTTATTTATTTATATGATTTTTTTCAACTATTGAGTGCAGTTATCGAGTATAAGGATCAAGGAACTAGGACACAAATAATTCTAAAATCGTGTATATAAATATTTATTTTCCTTCTCCAGGAAGAAGAGAAGAGAAGGAAAGAAGGAAGAGGTAACAACATCTTTTCTCATGTTCCTGGAGATAATATTTACTAGAAAAGTTGATTCGTCAAGTTTTCTTGTTCCTTGATAGAAATAAGATAGAAATCGATATAGGAAAATAAAATAAAATGAAATAAAGGAAGAATAGAAAAGGAATAGAAAGAAGACGAAAAGGTACAGCAGTTTTATTTTTCCTTTTTTTAAGAAAGGACACCATACCAAATCGTTCTTTGATTGTTCGTTTTTACAATTTCCTAGCGTTGAAATTGTGGTTCCAAATATTATCCAGTCGTCTAGTTTTTGACGATGAAAGATGCCTTATTTTGAAAACACGATTCGTTATGGTCCACTCTCTCTCTTTCTTTATTTTATTATTATTATTATTATTGTTGTTGTTGTTGTTATTATTTTCTTCGACTATATTGCATCTTTTTGAATCGTATTTTTTAAACGTGTTAGGTCAATGTCCGTTTTGAAGGGTCGACAGTTTAAGGAATTTATCAAAATTGACTTTCAGGTAGATTCTTCTTTTCCTTTTCCTTTTCTTTTCTTTAACTCTCATATCTTTTAACATTCGACCTATATTTGTAGTTTCTAGTCGTCCAAGTAAAAGTGGTTTTAGGTAAATCAAATATTAATCGTAGGGATCCCTGTTTTTTTTTCTCTTCTTACCCACCTTAGTTCTATTTTTTTAATTATAAACAAAAGTTAAACACAAATATATTTGGAATTATTGATGCCAATTAAAATGTACTACTTGGTAGTTTTGGTTTGTTAATTAATTAACATCTATTTATTCTTAATTAATTTTTATTTCTTTTACGTATAACCATTTTTATTCTAACTTATGAATCATGTGGATGAGAGTATAAATAATAATAAATGTATGTTTTTTTTAAATCTTTTTTTTTATGTTTTATTTTAGAGAAATCAATTTCTCCGTCTACTTGTTTATTTGAAAACCTTGTTACACTCGAGCTTAATCATTAAATAATCATGAAATAAAATCGAGATAGATAGAAAGATCGTAGTGCTATTATTTACAAATAAAACATAAATTTTAATCTTTTATCGCATCAATCCCTGATTTCTTTTCGATTTTTCGAGTTCAAATTGACGGAGATTTTTCTTTTATTTTTATTGTTTTTATTTTAAGATAGAAAGTTATAAAGGGGAATTTTAAACACTACTACTAGCATGACATGCACGTGTATGTGTTTTATAATACAACCAGAAGGGGAAATTAATATTTCGCTTAAAGTATTTCAAATAAAAATTCTATACAAAAAAAAGAACAATCACTTTAGCTTTTATTAAAAATATTTTTTATTCTAATCTTGTAATTATTATTGTTAAAATTATTTATTCTTTGTTCTAACTCAAGTGTTTAAAAAAAAAATTGGACGAAATATTATTTAATCCTCGCTGGCTGTACAAGTTCGAAGCGTATTTATTTTATTTTATTCTTTTTCCCCTGAACACTTCCCTTCTATATTTTTCTTCTTCATTAGTTTAAATTTAGTATTATTATTATTATTATTTTTTTCTATAAACTTGCATGAAATCAGTGAGAGATCAGGGTTCGAGTTATTTTTTGTTTAGTATACTTTTAGCTGTTATATAATCAATAATCATCCTAAGTTTAATTAATTAATCAATTAATTATCATACCATATTTGTATATATAATATAATAACAAATAGAGAAGCTTAATTAATAATTAACATTATTCGCGAACATTCAGAAACGTTATATGTGGCCCCTTTTACAATTAAGGGATGGCTCTCTTTCGAAGACGTATGTCCTTGTCAAACAATTACCACCGACTGATGGTAATTTTTATTCCCCTTCAAATAATTCTCATCTAAAAGAATAATTTTTACGTTCCTGAATATGCCGAGTAATGGCAACTTAACTTACAATTATTGTCACCGAAGTTTATTATTTATTATTAATAAAATACCTTCTAACTAATTCGTTTGTGTTTTACAAATCCCCGAAAGTACCGAATTAATTTACTTTTCTGTCTGCTTGTGTGTATCTGTGTGTAATATTTTGTTGTTTCTTCTTAGAACTAATTCGAAACACGCCGAGGATTTTCTGGCAAAAGTTATCGAAAACTTCATTCATCAAAGTTTTACGTTCTTCTTACCAACGTACGATAACCGATACCCCTCAAACTTCTTACGCGTATAGTTTAGAATAAAATAAGAGAAAGATCGGTTTACCTCGTTTGCAAAGATCGCGAATGTATAGAAAATTAAACCAAGAAAAAAAGAAGAAGAAGTATGAAAGATTGGAGAAAATGTTTCATCGCAAAGATACGAAATCGAAATAACACTTGTCGAAATGCGCAACTTGCAACGATTACCTTTTTTTACCGATCGAGTTCCTACCTTTTCCCTCGTAACGTTTTTACAACGAAAATAAACACAAAATAAAAGAAGAAGTATGAAAGATTGTAGAAAATGTTTCATCGCAAAGATACAAAATCGGAATGACACTTGTCGAAATGCGCAACCTGCAACGATTACTTTTTCTTACCGATCGAGTTCCTACCTTTTCCTTTGAATCGTTTTTGCAATGAAAATAATAAAAAATACAAGAAAAAAAGGAAAAGATGAATAATAAAACCGTTACGTTCTTCTCGTTTCTTGAGTATTAAATGAATTACGATTAATTTATGATTTTAAACTACATTTAGTAAATATTAATATTTCATTTAAAGTCTTACTTGTTTATAAAATTGTCTTTTATATTTTTTATTATCAAAATACCATGTAAATTTGCATATTTTCTGTCATTTAATATAAATCCATCCTTTTTCATCGTTCTTCCCTCCCAATAAACATCGAAATCCCATACATCGACAGACGGTTATGCAGGATTAGTATTTTTACCGATCTCTGTTAGTACAACGTTCTCAGTCGGTAAAAACATTGAAATCTTTGATAATCATGGGAAGAAAGAACGAAGTTTATCCCCTCGACTGTATATTTTCTTCCCCCTTTCCCACCTACTCTTCCCCCTCTCATCATCTTCATCCTCATCCACCCTTTTTCCTCCTCTTGTTTCCACGAAATATCGTTCTCAATTAATTCTACCCTTGTGCGTCATGTAGCTTATGCTATCCGAGAGTAATTTTTCTCGCGCTTGTCTTCGCATTCGTGAACACATTGCCAACAATGTACCTGACAATAAACAAATAATACCGCAACCTAATCCAACGATCGTACTCATAACGTTTGATCTCAAACAAACTCTGTCGTTCGTCGAATCGTTTCCACCTGAAAATTCATATCGTAAATGTATTTTTCTTTTTTAAGCGAGTATTTTAACCCCCATTGACTGCTATACAAATTTAACGTGTCTTGTTCTTTGAGTGTCATGGTTTTATTTTAAAGAATACACGAAGTTTTAGAAAATATATTTAATTGCAGAGTATGAAGTGAAGCAAAGAATGCATATAATTGAATTGAGAATTTGCTCCATTTCGTATTTGACAAAACTAATATTACAAATGGAGCACAAAATGCATATGATTGAATTAAAATTTGCTCCATTTCGTACTTGACAAATTACTGATATAATATTGCAATATCATTTAGAGTATTTTTATTAGAAAAACACAATAGTACGAGGATAAACTCGTAGTTCTAATAATTCCTAACTCAATGTGTAGCCAATCTAAACTTGCAGGACCCACTATGAGATATGACAGTCAATGGGTTTTAAATGATGGGGTAAAGAAATAAAACTGACGTTTACCATTACGAGAAGCTGTTGTAGAATTTTGGAAAAGTTCTGTGTCAACTTCCCCTTCTTGAAGTACTCTAAGCGATTGGAAAAGATTAACATTTTCCGATAAACTCGTGGCAGGTGTCGTTGGTCCACCGATCATTTCGGGTACGGATCTTTTGGCAACGTTTTTAGAGTTCCTCCAATGGCATGGTTGACTCTAAAATTTTAAACACGTTGATTATACTTGAGTTCAATGATCGATTAATTAATTGATTTAATTAGATTAGATTGTTTTCTTACCGGACATCGACCGTGGCACATACGAACATCACACTCGATGTATAACGCGGGTGATCCAGTAAACCTAAATGTTTTCATATAAGCAAAAACTTGTGTCTCGAATAGACCACTCTCGGACCAGGAACCTCGAAATCTGCTAATCAGTTTGTCGTCTACGGGACATCCGTACTGATCGATAAGCTGGATCCTTTTGTTTCCACCATTGTGGGCGTAACAGTCGTTTACGACGATATCGAAACCATCTGTTACAAAAACAAAAAACAAACATAAATTAATTCAACGGATGTACCACGATAAATCTTATAACCTATTCTTATTTAAATTAATATACATAATATACAATAATACATATATTTGATTAAACGTTAATTCTAATTTAGGATAACAACCTGCATACATTAAGCTATCAAATATAAAATGGAGCAAACAATGCATATAATTGAATGGAACATTTGCTTCATTTCATACTTGACAAGCTATAAAAATTATTGATTTTATTCTCAAATGTTGTCAAATCGAGATCAGATCGAGACACGAAAGGTCAAATAGTACATTAAAGCATATATTAAATAATTTAAACTGTAAAATATATCAAATCAAATAATAATATGCACAACGACGAAGTAGTTGGAGTTTTCGTTGTTTTACCAATCAAAGTTAATCGGTGGGAGGGTGGGGAAAGGGGAAAGGGGGAAGGGGGAAGATTGGATGAAGGTATAGGAACTCTTACCGTATTTACTGCGCATGTAGATAATGAGAGTCAGAGGATCACCGACGCGAACTGGTCCAGCCACTCTAGTTCCAGTGGTCCCGTAACCGTATCTGATTTCCATGTAACACTCCGGTGGCTGGAGGGTGAAGACTACGGGATTTCCCGTGGCGACCCTGAAAGGAGACTCGCTGTTATATAGAAATTGCCAACGATCCGTCTCCGTTATCTCACGGTATCCCAACGATTCCCCACGGTGTTGGATAACGGACATTGCGAATAGTAGTAGTACCACCAATAGGAAAAGAGGGACAGTGGTTTAGTATGAAGGGTTGGAAAGAGGGGATTAGGTTAAAGAATCAATTTGAAATCAATGATAATCGATCGATTACTCCTCCTTTGAGTATTGTTCATTTTATCTCATTTTATCTCATTTTATCTCATTTTATCTCACGATTTATTGGTCATCCTTTATTTTAAATTATACTTCAATGCTATTATATTCGTATATGCTACTTTAGATGAAAGCTTTTCTTGTAAATGGTAACCAGAAACAGTCGAATCAGAGATCAAATTTTGAACAAACTGATGGATATTAATAATACTACATTTTTTATTATTTTATAAAATTATGCAATGTTTGATAATTAGATTTGCATTTTTATTTTATCACACGTGATCATAGTAATGTTTCAAATTGATTTCAATGATAATTAGAAATATTTCTTAAGTGTTATTAATTTAGTATCATTTGCGTATTTGTAATAAGCAAAAAAATGAAAAATGTGTTTAATAAAATTAGACTTACTCGACATCGAGAAAAGGAAATGTCACAGTCTTCCAAAAATCGTACCCATACTCGCAAGTGACTTTGAAGTGTTCGTCAAATTCTTCCTCGATCAGTGGATTATATTGGACAGTTACGGTATTCCACATGAGATTTTTCTATGGTTACAGTCAAACAATGGATGAGAATCTTATCGTTGATCAAAAATACGATTAACCATCAATTCAAACACACACACAAACTCTCTTTCTGTCTCTTTGTCTCCATTAGTATCATTAATTGCATTTTCCCTTCTTACAAATTGTTGTTCGTTCTTAATTACTATTATTATTATTTAAGTTCTTATTCATATATACGCACCGTGGGGTTCTTTCTGCTGTCCTGGTGATGAGTGTTCTCACCCAGAGTGCCGCACCGATTCAATTGGATGTAAAATTCATAATAATCACGGCCTGTTCCGTTAACGTACATACAGTCTGGATCGTAGGAGTATCCTATAATTAAAATCGATTGTCCTTGACGTTTAAGAATCACATATTGAAGATACTAATCT
Organism: Mischocyttarus mexicanus; assembly: GCA_023678845.1. Taxonomy (NCBI): domain Eukaryota; kingdom Metazoa; phylum Arthropoda; class Insecta; order Hymenoptera; family Vespidae; genus Mischocyttarus; species Mischocyttarus mexicanus. The sequence continues at coordinate 66,160 of JACGTP010000100.1, read as the reverse complement.
AATACCCTGGAGAAAATTCTGATTAAGTAATAGCCATCTAGAAATGATTCAAATGATTCTATCTAATCCTATCAGATCTATCGATCGTTTGGATTGTTCGATTAAACCATATTACTCGAGTTATACATCGATCTAGTATTGATCTATTGTATTCTAAAGATAAATTATCTAACTGTGAGATAGATAAAAATAATTTTATATGTCATTCTTTACCTGCTGAGTAAAGTAATCCCGTGAACGAACCATTAAACCCTATCCTAATTTTCATATAATCATCTTGACACTCTGCTTCGATATCTGAAACAAAAATACACATTTTGTGTTAATACATATATGTATTAGTGTATGTTAAAATTCATTTACAGGTTCGTAATTCAAAATTATCATCAACAAACAATTTCTTTCAAGGTTACCTCGATTCGAAAGAATTTTATTTAAAAAATAAATAAACTCATACGAGTTATCGAAAATTCAAATAATACAAATCTAATACTTAATTGCATAAAGAACCAAAAAACTAATATAACACTAATATAAACACAGAGCAATTAAATTTTGAAATGCTTCAAATTGATTCTTTCGGTGAATCTAGTCTTAAGAAAATATAAAATAACAATAAATCAATATATTGGGTTGTCAAGAGTATGACAAGTATAAAATGAAGCAAATTTCAATTCAATTATGTGTATTTCTTGCTTCATTTCATATTTGACACACCTAATAAGATTCCAGCTAAAAATAAAACAAAAAATAGGTCGTGAAAAAAGAGACGAAGAAGAAGAATAAGAAGAATAAGAAGAATAGTGAAAGTGAAATATGTAAAGTATGTTTCGTTACGGGTTAAGAGGGCTAGGGGGGGGAGGAGATAATAGTCCCTTTATACTCGCTCATCGTGGTTGAGCTAAGAGCAACCGTTTACGTTAGTACCGATGGTAATCCTAAGAGTTGTGTTGGATAAAGAAAGATATTTTAGATTGAGGATGAAGATAGTTTCACTTGGAAGGACGTGTATCTTTTTCTCTCTCATTTTCTATCGATGATACAACTAGGCAGACATTTATTTTTTCTTATCCTTCCTTCAAAACTGTAGTCAGATTTTCGAGTAACATCATCTCTCCTCTCTTTTTCTCTCTTTTATTTGACTATTTTTGTTGTCGTCTATCCTTCTTCTTTTCATTGAACGTATTCACGCGTGCGTGAGTGCATGCATGCATGCATGCATGGATGCAAGAGAGTGTATGCATGTACGTCATGTACCACACATACAGGCTTATTAGAATTGCGGATGCATGCTTTGTGTTCATTGTCCGGTAAAACGACGCTGCGTAGACAATAGGGAAAAGGGATTGCACAACGTCGATATACGTTCTTTGATAAACGAGAAACAACAAGGAGAGAAAGGGTTCGGGGAAGGATGAAAGAAGAAAATGACCGAGATTCATCATCGCTTGTAAAACCGTGACAAGTAGGAAAGGTAAACGATTGAGAGAAAAATTATTGTTGTGTTTCTGGTAACACTCTTGACTTAAACACACTTACATTAAAATCATCATGTGTGACTAAATAACGTTTGTAAGGCTCCATGCAATTAGTGTTGGCGAAAAGTTACCATAATGAATGGTAAAACATGTTTGAAATTGACGTTTTGAGTTTAGTTGGGTCTAAAATTCATCTCTAAATGCATACTAAAATATTAAATCTGTAAAATATTAAATGAAGGTTAATTTATTTAAAAAAACAAACGTGTGTTCCTCAAAAAATAGTCTGGTGCAAGGGAATATTACAAAAGTGCAATATTACTTTATACAACTTAAAAGAACCCTTTGATTATGATTATTTTAATATAGTGACCTTGACGTAATTAGAAAACCAATGTAACTGTACCTGACAAAGTAACACTCGAACAAAATTAATGATCGTTTAACCATAACGAGGAGACACAGATTAAACGAGAAATGAAATCATTTTAAGGATGAGAACAACCTTGTGTACGAATCATACGTTTAGTTATACCGTGTAGGATACATTAAACTTAATGGTCCTTCTTCTTTCGAGTAATTGACGATACCGCGGGTGGCCTTAAGGCTCCCGCGGTGCATGCCGACCGTCTTTACGACTTCATTGAACCTTACACAAGGTTTTTATCTCTTTCTATCTCCTACCGCGTGCCTTGGCATCTATCATTTATAACTACGTGCCTTTTATCTTTTCGCACGCTCATCGACGATAGTTCGCATATCCTCCCCTTTTCCCCCTTTTTTCTTGCGGCCCTGCCCCTGCCCCTGCCCCTGCCCCCTGCCCCTTGCCCTTCCACCCCAACAAATACCTTCCTTCTACTCTTTTTTCTTCAACTTTGTTTTCTTGTTCTTTGGAGATAAGAATTGTCGAAACGATCGATTAGAGAAGGTTGTGGAAAAGATTTAATTGATAAGAAATTTTGTAGATTTTTTTGCATTCTTCTATGGAGTTATTGCAATTTTGAGATAGGAATCTTGAATTAGTGTTTAATGCTAGGGCATGTTTTATGCAATTAAATGTGATAGTGAGTACTGTACAATAATTGTACAATATTGTTAAATGGAAATTAATGTATAAATGATTAGGTTTCTAATTGTGACAAGGTTGTTATTAACTTTGTTAATTAGAATTAATTTAGTTCTTGTTTTGAAAGTAATATTGTGTTGTCGTCGTGTGTGGTGCAACGAGAAATACAAAACGTTTTTATAAACTCAATCATTCCTAATTCATTCCTAATTCATTCTTAATCATTCGTAATTTTTATTAAATGATGAAAACAACAGTAAATTAATTGTATTTTTTAACATAACATGTAAAACAATACCGTATTAGAAAAACAAAAAATAGGAGATATACTTCGGTACGATATTTTAATAATACAAAATATTAACAACGTAAGAAAATAGATTTTCTAACAAACCTGATGAGTTTCTTATAAGAAATGATTTTTAATATTTGCAATTATGCATAACATTGAAATATTTTAACTACTTACTCATTAAATGATTCCCAACTGGTAAACAAATGAATGATTAAATAAATAAAAATACATTTTGAATATAAACGAGTTGAAAATAATCATAAATATCTGTCTGTAAAAAGAACAAAAATTACAAAAATATGGAAAAATATTGAAAATGAAATTACGCGTGTGAAGAACCGTTCAATTATCATCGATTACACGCAGTTATTACCCATGTTCAAACTCACACATACACACAAACACACACATACCTATTCGCATATAAAAAAAAATACTTCATCACACACACACACAACTTGGTTTAAATTAACTGAGATTTTCTACGCTCGAAAGTTAAGTTCATTTATGTGTTGGATACGTTGATGTTGATCCTAAAAGAGAAGGTAAAAGGAAGAAGATAAACTATAGATAGATAGATAGATAGATAGATGGATAGATGGGTAGATAAATAGATAAAAAAAAATGATAACCGTGACTAAGAGGATTGAAAATAAGGTCTGCTAAAGTCCTCCTTATCTTCTTGTTCTTCTTCTTCTTCTTCTAGTTTTGGTGTCAGCAAACGTTCTACGATTTACTCGACACCGTTTTAATTGCACCTACTCTAACGGTAGCTTCCCATTCGTTGTAGCCTACTCGAAAAAACATTTCTTTTCTTTTCTTTTCTCTTCTCTCTTTTCTAATCATTGATTAGAAATTTTTAACAATATTTGTCTAGTATGAAATGAAGCAAGTAATGCACATTAATTTAATTGAAATTTGTTCCATTTTTAGGTTTGTCAAATATGAAATGAAGCAAAAAGTGCACACAATTGAATTGAAATTTGATTCATTTCATACTTGACAATCATAAATGGAGCAAATTTCAATTCAATTAATGTGCATTTTGTGCTTCATTTCATACTTGATCAACCTGATATTTCATTATTATTTATTATTGATTAATTTACACACACACACATACACATACATACAATTATGGTTTATGGTTGAATTAAACTTACGTTGTACTCTCGTGGTATTGGGCCTGTATCTCCGATGTTCTCGATCCCAAGTTTCGGGATGTCTACGCCATTCTTCGTCAGCATCAACACCAGTTCCACCCCCTCCTGTTAATCCTTGAAGTCCTTGGAGGGTTTGCAATGCTTGTAGATTTGGACTCAATGGACGATTTTTAACAGACGGTACTGGAACGTATGCTCCACTTTCTCCAACGTAAACCACCTTAAAAATAAAAAATACCATCGTTGATTAATACAAAATCAAAAATATTTAAAAATTCAATAAAGATAATTAATTTTAATAAATAATAATTCTATTTAAATAATACAATGTTTGTTAAAAAAATTAGAAAAGAATTAAAACACTTGTATTTGAATTTGAAAATAATTTGAAATATCTGTAAAGAAAAACCATAAAAAAAATATTTATTTAAACATTTCTTTTTCTATTCGATTCAAAAAGAAAAATTCGAAAAATTCGTAAAATACCAAACTACCATCGTAAACATTTGCAAACTTATAGAGTATTTTCTCATAAATCATGTAACATAACATCAAAACATCACCACCCCATAATACCACTCAGATCACCGAACCCTTTCTCCCTTTTTTCTTATAACGTTAGACCTTTGACCTACGTTAACGAGTCCCTTTAACCCTAAGATCGACAAATCGCTACCGAGCAAGTAGAGAAGAGAAGAACAGCATACTGTAGATGGAAATGGTACGAAGTCGTGATGAAGGGTAGACAAGGAGGAGGAGGAAGAAGAAGAAGAAGAAGAAGAAGAAGAGATGGTTCTTAAGAAGAGGAAGATGAAAACTTTCTTGAAAATCCACTCGAAAAACATGAGGCACGAGCAACGCGTGACTAACGTTTTACGAGCTCGTGTATGCACTTTTCTCTCACTCACTCTCTCTCTCTCTCTCACTCACTCACTCAGACATTCATTTTCTTACTCATTTTTTTTATAAGACTTCGTATAAATACGTGTGTAGGTATGTACAAGCACCATTACTATTAAAACTCATCTACACACACACACACTCTTATGCACATTCATCCTTAATAAAACTTCGTATAAATACGTCTACGTTTGAGCACTTACTATTATTACATTCATAAGAGTACATTCGTTCTCTCTTTTACACATTCATTCTAAAACTTCGTATAAACTTCGTGTGTGTATGTCTGTGTATAAACACTAAACACCCGTTATTATTACATTCATGTATTCATTCTTATAGAAGAACTTTGTGTAAATGTGTGTACAATTATAATCATGTACAGATTCATCCTCTCTCTCTCTCTCTCTTTTGTACATTCATTCTTTCAATTAGTAAAACTTCGTATTAATACATGTACGTGTGTTAATACAACTACTATTATACTTGTTTTCTCTCTTCCACATTTAACACATTTAACATTTTATTATAAAACTTGGTACGAATATATGTGTACGAATACTAATACTACTCATTTATACATTCATTATCTATCTTACCATAATTATTCTGAATAGAATTTCGTTTAAATACGTACGAGTAGAAACACTACTACTGGTATGCATATTTTATACACTCTCCTATTTATCTCAATTTCACTTACGTTTCATAATACTTCATAGTAAAGTAATATTACTATTATATTCATGTATATGTTATATACTCTTCTGTCTCTTATTTACTCATTTTTTCGAATATTTTTTCTTTAGATATGAGTACTTAATTACTATTACTGTTACAGCAATATAAGACAAATAAGTTTATAAGAACAGAAATATTAAAAGATTAATACAAGAAGAATACATTCGTAGTTGTCAGAACTATGCATGTGGAGTTTGTAGACATCTACTCTGACGAATCAGGTGAGGAAACTCGAAGAAGAATAAGGAAGAGGATGGATAAAGAGGAAGAAGTGTAGTAGCCACGTGGTTGGTGGTAAACGTTAGGAGTACTAAAAACTTGCAAACAGCTTCTCCATATGCCTTATGTTAGTTATGAAGAAACACCAGCATGTTATTTCTCTTCTTCACTGGTTTTTTTTATTTATTTTTCTTTTTCTTTATCTCTCTTTGTCTCTTTCTATCTATCATCCTTCCTTTTTCACAATATTACACTTTCTTGTCAGAAAGCTCTTAAAGTCGTTTCCTTGCCACTCATTCTTCCATTCCACTGAGGGGAAATTATTGCTTTTCACGGATTCCACTTTTGAGGAAGGTTTCTGGAATTCTTCAAGGGGTTTAAGAAAAGAGAATGATAGTGTGAAAGAAAGATGAGTATAGAGGAAGGAATTGTAGAAAGAGGAGAAGAATGAGGAGGGGTATTGGAATCGTTTATGGTCGTCTTAACTACTTGTTACGTTTATTTCTCTTGGTTACTTGTTTCCTTGGTTTGTTGTATTTGTTTGTGTTGGTTGGTGCATTATATACAAGTATATATATTAATGGTTGTCTATGTGTTGCTGTATTTTTGGTTACTATTCGATATATGTGTGTGTATTGGTTGCTTTGTTACATGGTTGGTAACTTTATTGGTGTGTTATTTGGATGGTTGGTTTGTGTGTGTTTGAGTTGAACATACTTTTCACTATTCGTACTCTTCTTCTTCTTCTTCTTCTTCTTCTTCTTGTTTTCGAGCAATGATGAGAAATGAGAGAACACTGGTAGATATTTTCAAATATTTTCTAAAAGATTCTTTTCTCTCGAAGATCTTAAAACAATTCTACTTCCTCGTCGTTTAGAAGACATTAACTGAACAGAGAAAGGAGTTTCCTTCAAGCGGTTTATCCTTTGTGATAGAAATCGATGCCGACGTGATCGTTGTACCTCTCTCTCCTCGTAGAAAATGAGAATGAGAATCGTAAAATATAAACGTAATCGATTGGATCGATATCGTTCTGAACATTCCAAGTCTCTTTTTTATTTTTCTTAATTCTTTTTATTCCTTTTTTTAGTTTTACGTTTAGGTGTAAACGTTGGCGTTTACGAGCTAAACGATCATCGACACTTAACTCATTTTTTTATTTGACGTTGAAAAATTTTATATCTTAGTGAAGTATCCTTTGTTTTTGTTTTATAACAAAAATAAATTAATACATAATTAATTAAATTTCATAGAATTAATGTTTTTCTTTTTTCAATGAGTTTTTTACTTTCTTAAATATTTCTTTTTAAATTTAATGAACGTTTTATTGTTGCTGGATTATTTTGAATGTATATATATTTAAATTAATATAAAATAATAATTATAGATATAAAATTTATTGATTATCTCACGAGTATTAAAATTAATCGAGTATTATTATTGGTACGCACGATCGAAGGTAAAAAGCTTTTCCTGTTCTTCTGTCATCTCCGATCGAGCGAAACATGAATCGATAACGGAAGAAATGCTCAGAGAATTCATCTCGATGTGTTGGTATTTGCCAGAGGGAATAGTCGAAAGTAATTAATCGATCATTCGAAAGAGAAAGAGAAACAGAACATGACTGATTTTATTTGCTTGATTAAATTCTGGTGTCGTTTCTAATAATTCAATAACATCTAACTACGAACTCTTGTCACCTCTCTTGTCAAAACAAATAAATAAGTTAATTAATAAATAAATAAATATTGCAAAAAGAAGAAGATTGGTATATGTTAAAAATTGAAATAATAGATTTGTATCTATGAGGTATTTTAAACGTCCTAGATTTCTATTTCCATAACTTCCTTTTTCACTATCTTGAAACTATTCCAACAACTTCAACGAAGGTCAAGGCAGACTGCATTACGATCCCGTACGTTTTGCCATGACTCGCGATTGGTATCGTTTAAATCGAGTAAATACTTGTCGCGTAACTTCGTTTCTATGAATGGGTCATTTTAATTTACTACGTTGATATTATTTTTATTATACATTAGAAGTTGTGACTCATTCACTACTTTCTTACATCTAAAATCAATTTTCAATTATGCATGCATTATAAAAATATTTAATTAATACAAAATGTATGATTTAATACAGCAAATGATGACAATCATTCAAAGTTAACTTTTTTATTTAAAATAGAATCAGAGTAAATACTTTTCGTGTAACTTCGTTTCTATGGATGGGTCATTTCAATTTACTACGTTGATATTATTTTTATTAAACATTAAAGGTTGTAACTCATTCACTACTTTCTTACATCTAAAATCAATTTTCAATTATGCATGCATTATAAAAATATTTAATCAATACAAAATGTATGATTTAATGCAGCAAACGATGGCAATCATTCAAAGTTAACTTTTTTATTTAAAATAGAATCAGAGTAAATACTTTTCGTGTAACTTCGTGTAACTTCGTTTCTATGAATAGGTCATTTCAATTTACTACATTGATATTATTTTTATTATACATTAAAGATTGTGACTCATTCATTACTTTCTTACATCTAAAATAAATTTTTCCCTATTTTCAATCATCCATCGAACGAGATCAATCATTCACCAATAAAACATATTAATCGATTAAATTATATTAAAAATAAAATAGAGACTTGCGATAAGTTTTACTTTTAAAGAAAATAATCTTATCATTGGTTTAGATATTATTCTCTAACCCTGTAGAATTTGTAATATGATAATTATATGATAATTATCAATATGATAATTAGAAATACTATTACATCAAGATTGAAACTTACCGCATCGTGATCACTTGCTTCATGAGTTAAAGCTTCCCTCGTCTCATTTTGCAAAGATTGCTCATCTTCCGGTCCAGATCCACTTCCTGCCCAATAATCCTCCGTAGTTTCCTCCAATGGCGTTTCCTCGCTATTTCCATCGTTACTCGGATTATCCAAATTTGTAGCCTATCACACAAAATCAAAACGATTCATTTCAATTCAACAAGTTCCCATATTTTTTTTTTAAAAAAACAAAATTAACAAAAGTTAGATAAAATATTGTATAAAAATTTATAGAAATTAATTAAAATATTTGATTGTTGAGTATGAAATGGAGCACAAAAATGCACATAATTGTATTGAAATTTTCTTCATTTCATACTTGACAACCTAATACGTATTCTTTTTTTTTGAAATTACAAATAATAGAATAATAATAATAAAAAAAATAATAATAATAAATGATAATAAACCTTGTAACTTGGTGTAGTTATGGTTAAGATCCATACAACGGCATACCTGTAACAAAAAAAGGAATTTGTCCACGTTATATCAAGTTCACTGATCATCTTACAAAGACATCACAGAAATTTGTCGTCTTTACCACAAACAACTCCTGTAAAGCCACCAGATAAGATCATACACTCTTTCTTTCTTTCTCTTTCTCTCTCTTTCTTATTTTATTTTTATTTTTCTTTCATTTTCTCTGTTATTTGCGAAAAACTCTGTTCTCACGGTTTCAAAATACCACTTTGAGAATCGCGTAAAGATCCCTCTAAGGAATAACAAAATATACTTTTTCTTTTAATCAAGGCACTACACGTTTCAACAAGGACTAAAAACAAGATTAAGATCTTTTAAACGATTATCGCGAAATAGTAACAACCATGAACTTTAACCTACAGGTTTATTCATACAAAGTGAATCATCACCGTGAACCAGTTTCTTGGATAAAACTCGTTTTTATTTGGTTGCATTCGTGAAATTGTTTTTAAATAAATTATGCAACATATTATTTAAAGGATTGTTTTTACAAAGTGAGTAGAATTTTATTTTTTTTTTAATTGTGAGATATTAAAAAAATCAATTCCATAAGATGTAAGAAAATTAAATTTATGGAAATGTGACTAATTTTTATTTCATAAATGAATTTATTTATTTTTATATGCTAATTAATTTATTTAAATATTTTGTCTTCAAAATTGTGATTAGTATTCATAATACAAGCTTAATTTACATGTAATAAAAGAGAACTAAAAAAAAAGTATCAAGAAATATATAATATTATATTTATTAACGAGTTTTCTCATAGAACATATATTACTTTACGTGATACTGAAGAAGAAGAAGAAAATAAATAATACAAAAAACCTTGTAAGGGAGAATTCCTTCAGGAGCAAGAAACTCTTAAGTAGACTTGAGAGATGATTCGCATCATCTGATTGTGAGATTCCACAAGGATGCAAAGTAAGAAGAAGAAAATGATGATGACGATGAAGAAGAAGAAGAAGAGAACGAAGAAGATTTGGAAATAAGAGCATACGAAGATGATCGCTACTACTTGACTAATGACTTATCTTTGTATACATGGTGTCCAATTTCAACAGATTCATCAAAATAATTGAATATAAAATCAAATTCAAGTATCAATTAAAAATTATCGAACTTTTATGAAAATAATGAAACGTAAGATTATTGTTTAGTTTTTTTGTTAATACCAAAATATGATTCTGTTTGTTAAATGTTGATTAATCAAATGAAAACACCCTGTATATGTGTACTCGATCTCTACTCGTATACACGTCACGATCCTTGGCTGTCATCGTTCATTCGTATGTGTAATAAACAACGATTGCGTATGCACCATTCTAAATGCATTTATATGCGTATATACCTTTTCTACCGAGTATGTACTTGGATACTTCCTTCTCCTACCAATTTGAATACTTCCTTTCTTTGATCTGCCACCGACCGTTAAACGTAATACTACTCACAATCAGAATGATATCTGAAATCAGATTGCCAAGGATCTTACTATGAATGCATTTACATTCATGCATACAAATTTATTTTAAGTATACGTCTACTTTTGTAAAATGAAACAAAAATATAATAAAACAACATAATCACGTTTATATTCTGTTCATGTACTTATAATTAGATTCAATATTCGTTGATTTAAGATAGAGTCTTAATTGATATTTAATATTAATTAATAATATGATAATAAATAATATAAATATAAAGGTAATTTATGATTTTTCCCAAATATTTGATTCCATTGAACGTGAGAACCCTTTTCTAGCAACTAAATATGACAAATAATAAAATAAAAAAATAATAATTAAAATATCTAACCAATAATTAATTAATTTAACGTTCCATGCAATTGTTATTATTTTTTTATATCAATGATAAATTAATTTAGAATGAATTCGTGATTCTAAAGAGATGTGTGTGATAATAAATAATAATAATAATAATTAATATATAATAAATATAAAAGTAATCTATGATTTTTCTCAAATATTAGCTTGTGTCAATTACTAAATGGAGCAAAAAATGTACACAATTGAATATAAATGTGGTCCATTTCATGCTTGACAATCTTAATACTCTGAATCCCTTTTCTAGGATTGAAATACCACAAATAATGAAGTAAAAAAATTAATCATTAAAATACCAATCCTTTAATTATCAAAGTAACATTATTATTCCATTAACATAGATTTATTTTTCCAATATAATAATCAGATTATTTTAGATTCTTCTCGATTAAGGAACTTGAATAAATGAAAGAGTAATGAAAATTAAAATACATATTTTCGTTTCTATTTTTTTTGTGTGTGAATCTCGTTAAGCAATGAAATGAAATGAAATGAAATGAAATGAAATGGAATAGAATAGAAGAAGGTAAAAGATTTTAACGGTATAATCCTTATTCGTGTTCTCGTCTCGCGAACGCATCTTCAGGCTTCGTCCCACGCCCGACACCTTCCGTTCTATTTACTACCACAGTTTACATCCATCTCAAGACCGAACACGAACGAATAATAATTACATCGAGTTGAAGGAATTTGCCTCAGGGATTTTTCTATCCATCTCTCTCTTTCTCATTCTTTTATTCAAGTTAAAGTTGTTAAAGGATAGTCAGAGTAACCGATTCATCGATTGCTCTACTTCCACCTTATTCTCTCTCTTCCTCTTTCTCTCTTTCTCTATTTTTCTCTTTCTGTTTCTCTTTCGACTTTACTGTTTGCATCCCAACTTCCCTCATGTTTTTTTTTGTCTTATTTCTTTTCGCAAACTCGTCAGTTATAATCACAGCTAATTTGTGCCAAGTAACGTTTTCCTTTCTATCCTTATTTTCTCTCTTTCTCTTTTGGATTATATTTTTTTTTTAATGAACTATTATTCTTTTGTTTTGTCTAATTTAGTTAGAATCATTAATATCAAGGATCTGTCTGTCTGTCTCTGTTTGTTTGTTTGTTTGTTTATTCCTCTTTCTCTTTCTTATTCTGTCTCACTTATTCTGTTTCTTTATAATTATCGTCTGTGTTGTTAGTAATTATATTTTTTAAATGACAGACATTTTTCTGCATCTAATACTATGTTATATTCATATTAAACAAATATTGTCTTAACGTTTCTATCTCTCTCTTTTTCCATTCCTTATAATTCATTTATTCTTTTGTAATTATTTTTCCTAGGTAATAGAAGTCTCTATTTATTTGAAAATACATTAATTTGATTATAGAAAATTATTAAACGATAACAATTTTCCAATCGAATCTTACACAACCTTCATTAATTTTACAAAGAGAAACAAAAAACAATTAAAGTACATTTTCCCATAAATGAAAAATAATTTCTTAACCTCCTCCAATTAAGAAACCAATTTGATAAAATCGTACTAATTACTTTCTAATCTTACTAAAATATTATTCAACAATTGTATTATTTACAATCTCGATTTAAAATTAAAATAATTATTCAAACGTGGTAAAAATGCCCAGAAAAAACAAATTATTATTGAAACTATTAAGAAAATAATTGTAATTTCAATCCAAAAAAAATTGCAAGTTGATTTTAAAGGAAACGTTACTCCCTTTCTACTATTCCTCTTTCATTCTACGATTATTCTAAAGAAATATTAGAAATAAGAAAAAGTCAAAGCATACGTGGGTATTCGAATGGTAAGAAATGGCAATGGTTTGTTAGATGTTGTTTTCCTTTAGCGTGGGTTTTACAGTAAAAGCTTCACCCACGTGATTATTTTTCTTCACCATGCTTGAATAAAAATGTATAACTGGCTTGAAAGGTACCTTCTCGACTTCTCGTCTTTTTCTTTATCTCTTCTTTCTCCTTCTTCTTTTCCTTCTTCTTCATCATCTTCATCTTATTTCACTGCATGTTCGAAATCGTTGGAGTTATCCCGCAACGAGCATAATCATTTGGCGAGTTATGCTACACCGCAACTGCGTGTGGTCAGAGATCATTCGATTTGATCAAATAAAGGAAATAAAAATCCAAAATATTTGACACAACGATACGAAATTTATTTTTGTATATTTTGGTTTAGATTCACCACCAACACCACTACTCCCCTGTTACCAAAATTTCAAATTTCAAATTTCAATAATTAAAAATAAGTTCGAATTTCGTGTAAGTCTTGGAAAATTATTTTTCTTCAATTTCTTTTCAATATCTTTTCAATTTCTTTCTTCAAGCTCGTTATTTCCTATCTTCTTGAAAGAAATTCATGCTTAGAATCTACTTATCCAAAATTTGCTTGACTTTGAAACACGAGTAGAAGAAAAATAAACAAGAAAATACTTTTTAATAGTACATCTTACCGTGTACGATACACAAGTGCATTTAATATTTTGTTTACAATCTCTTCATTGACCTATATTCATTCCTGGAAGGTTACTCTGCTTGAAATAACTTTGAAGTAGGTCAATTTTCGTCTTGAGTTAAAGAAGAACGATTAAAGAATATAAATGCGAGTATCTCAAGAAAGAAAAAAGAATCTTTCAAGAAGAAAACATGATCATTGATCTACATTACTTTAAAAACAAAAATTAATATATCAATTTGAATAATAAATAAATAGAATTAATTCAAAGAGTTAATCACATTTTTAAGATTGATTTAAACATTTTGTTAGAATACTCGTCATAATTTGTTTTTTTTTATATTTAAAAATTTTCAAATGACCAAATATAAATTTCAATTTATTCTCCTACAATTTTCAATTAGATTATGTGCATTTTTTATTGCATTTCATAATTGACAAACTTAATATTTTACTCTTCTTCATTCTTTTCTTTTCCCTAACTTGCGATTACATGTTTCCCATCGAGGAAACAATTTGGCACCATGTATATGGTTCATTGGTTATCTCACTCATTCACTTCCCCTTCTCCCTTCAACTATTTCATTCTCATGTCCCATCGATAAGTAAATTGGCACTTTTAAAAGGTCGATTTTGCAAAGGGTTAACCATCACTCCAAGCTCGTTATTTTGTATCTTCTTGAAGGAAATTCGTGCTTAGAATCTACTTATACACATTTTCTCACAGTCTATCTCAATGTAATCGACCTATCGAATAGTCCATTCGCTAGAATGCACTTCTCTCTCTTCCTATTTGTATTTTTCTTTTAGTTTTAATAGCCATCTTGAAGATAGTACACATCGAGAACGTACGTAATTTTCTAAGCGAATTAATGTTACGTGCGTACTTATTTTCTCTTTCTCTTTCTAAAACTAATCTTCCGGATAGATAAAAAGATACATAGATAAAGATAAAAGAAAGAGAGAGAAGGTAAATAATAAATAGTTGAGATCGTTTTAATAAAAAAAAAAAATAAGAAAAATATTGAGTGTATTTCTAGAAAGAAAATCAAAAAAAATGCAACCTCCGTTAATTCTAAACTTGTATTCTAAATTCTAGCTGTATTTTAACCTTCCAATCGATGTCACATCAAATACCACGAATTATTGAAATAGTTAATATCTTATATAGAATATTAGATTCTTAAGAATCTTTTTAACAGTCATTTTATACGAGACTACTAAAAGGAACGTTCTATGTTCCAGAAAATTTCTATTCCTACTTGGTATTGATTGTCTATAATTAATAAGAGAACGTTGTGTTACGGTATTTTCTTCTTTATCTTGACTTCTGCATAAACGATTATTATTTTAGATTGGTTATTTCTATAACCTGAAATGACATTTTAAATATTAATAAATCTTCTTTCAAAGAAAAAATAATACTTCTCGTTAAAGTTGAATGAAATTATACTTGGGATACTTGAATACTTTTAAACCGTTTTGTATATAATTTTAAATTGTTAATGAAATTTATTTAACATGTAAAAAGATTTAAATTTAAATTAATATGATAAAATAAAGCAAAAAAAAAATGCATATTATTTAATTGAGAATTTGCATTTCCATTTCATACACAAACATTCATACAATTCGATAGAATAAAAATATTATCGATGGAAATAATTGCATTGGAAAAGTGTATTTTTAATATAATTAATTAGAAAGAATTACTTGTTGTAAGATTCATCATTCCTAAACTGGGCAGACAATTAGATTATTTTTTGTTAGAATTTATTATATTTTCTTTGAATACCTTCTCTCTTTTACACATTCCATTGATTGATATTTTACTAACACGCCTACACGTTTTTTATTATGAAAGTTTGTTCGATAATAAAAAAAAATTCTTGAAATGTGTAACGATCAAGATTACCCTTAAGGTATTGGCGAGAATTAGCTTGGGGTTATTGAAGGTTTAATAATAAATAATCGTTCCTTAAAATGATCTTAGAAATGATTTACGAGAGAGAGAGAGAGAGAGAGAGAGTGAGTAAAACGTTTTGTTGCTTCAAGGCAAACAGGAGCAATCTCTCTTTCTCTTTCACACACACACACATACACACACTCTTTCTCAATCTCTCACTCTTTCTATTCATCGTTAAACGATGAAAAATCGTTTATGTACCTGACGACATATATATACATGTATATATTTCTTACACAGAGGTTGGGGACCGTTAAAAGTTTCAAAGAACTGTTACAAGAACGATCAAGATCATAGCACGTAGTAATACATACTATATATACCTAAATACATAAGTTCTCGTCTACTAAGACCGAGCCTTATGCGTTTTCAAACTAAAAGATAAGCTCTCTTAGGCTTACTAGCTCTTACTAGCCTTTAAACTTAACGATTAAAGTACTGGATGAATCTTAATTCGATGTTTGTGGTAAAAGATCGAGCAACGTTCACCGACATTGCTGAGCTATTAGAGCGTGTAATAATCTAACCGGTTGTTTATCTCGGCCCCCTTTTTAGTTGAATATTTCGAGGAAGAAGAAGGGAACAACAACAACAAAACTTATAATAAAAAACTTGCTAACAGCGGTAAATGTTCAATAATGTTGTTTCACGTTTGATGTCGAATCTCGATGAAAAACAAGGTTTCAAAATTATATATAAATAAATATTTATACTAGTTTGAATTATAGTTATTTATGTATTATTATGGTCATATATCTTCGTTATCAAGGGTTTCAAATAATCATGCAGGATTTTAAATTATTTCTAGACTTGAGATGCATTTAAAGTTTATCTTAAATGAACATCTGCGTGTATGGAAATTTGAGAATTATTTAATAATATTGAAATGTTAATTTAATCGTCTCATTTAGTTTCCAAATGATATCCTATCAAATATTATTATTAAAGATAGGTCAATAGTTCAAATAATCTTAAAATACCGAACGTTTACCTCTAAAAACTATCTGAAAGTGAATAATAAATTTTTGTTTCTCTCAAATTATATCGAATAAGAAATTTCTCACCTATCTTATCAAATATCATTGAGTATTTTCTTTTTAATCAAATTTAAATACAAATCATATTTTATATGTAAAATCGAATTGTGGTGATACGAAATCAAAGAAATACAAAACTCAAGCATAGCATTAACTCAATTCATTATCAATCTGGAAGATCAAAGCATAATCGAGCCCAGTAGTAAAATAAGGAAGTTTAACGGTTCAATCGTTTCGCATAATTCTTTGGAAAAATCTAAACGATCGCGATAAAAATAAACGGTATCGAGAGTTGACCAACAGGAACATAATCAAAGACTCCAGTAGGTGGATAACAGGAAGGAAAACTATTTACACATATACTACTATATATACATATATGTATATATATATTATAAATATGTATTCTATACAGAAATAGCAACCATTTTCAATGATTCTTTTAATCTTTTTGTAGATCGATAACACGTTTTCTCAAGTTTCGTGTCATCTTGATTAGAAAATTCAAACACATAAAACACATAAAACACATAAAACACAACTTCCGAGTAACAGTCCGATCTTGAACCTTTCATTAAAATGATTTTATCATCCCAAGCATTCCCATCTTTCTTTCTTCCTTTCTTCCTTCTTTCCTCTCTTTTTTATTCAATTCAATCATTTTATCCTTTAATTCCCCATTTCTTTTTTTTTTTAATAAATATCACAGAGATTATCAAGATTTTTCTCTTTCACTTTCTTCATTTAACAATATTTCTCTTTTTATTTATAATAATATTATTATTATTATTAATTTCACTTATTGACTATCCAATATCATCCAAAGCATTTAATTCTATTCATTTTTTTTTTAAATAATTATATTATGCAAAATTTGTGTATGTAAATTTGCGTGTTATTAAAGATTGATTGTAAATACATTTGATTATTTAATGAAAAGAAAGTGAGGGTAATGTATTGCACTGTTAGTGGTTTTTGTTAGACACTTATCATCGTTTCATCCATGAACATAAACGAAAAATCATTCGAGATCAAGTTGGCCAAATAAAAGAAAAAGAAACAGAGAGAGAGAAAGAGAGAAAGGTGGAAAGCATGCGGAAAAGAAAAAAGAAAACAAGGAGGGAGTGATGATGCACGAGCAAAGTTACCGTTCGTTTGATACGAAAGTACGATTAGGGCAACGCACCTTTCATAATAATTACTCCCCCTCTACTTCTGTCTCTGTCTGTCTTCTTGATATGAGTTGACCAGAATGAGAAAAGATTCAGATCGGTATGGGAAAAGAGAAATATGAATATACCAACACTCATTATTTATACTTTGTATCTTCATACAAAGATAAAACTGTTTTGATTCATATATCTTCATAAAATCAAGAATGAGGATTATCTTTATTACGTATCAACGTATTTGTACTGTTAACTCTTATCCTTTATGATCGATTGTATTAAGACTTTGATAAATTATATCTTTTTAGATCTTATTTGAAAATTGTAATCTTCTAACTCGATTTAAACTACAAACAATATTTTTATTATTTTTATTTTCATTATTACATTGAATTACATTAAAGTATTTTATCAAATGAAAATTTGTAGAATATTACAAATGTATTCAACGTTAAAACTTTATGATTGCAAAAAGAATAATTATGATTAATATTAAAATACTGGAGAAAACAAATTACAATTAAAAACCTTATTGTGTAGATTGAAAGAAAAGAATAGAAACTAAAAGTATTTTATTTATGTTTAATATAAATTACTTATTGATCGTTAAGAGAAGTAAGAATTAAAAGTAAGGAATATTAAATGTGAAATATTCTGAGATAGTTGGAATGGAAAAGATGATAAAAAGCTGTCAAAAGATGAGGAAAATCGATCATCTTTGTACATAGTTGGTAGATTTCTTAAGTTGTTTTAAACGTCATCGTATCGTAATGATCGTTAACATCAACCTTTAAGATCAGCCCCCTTGAAAAAGGAGTTTAGACTAACGAGCTCTTAGCAATGAGAGAGTCTAAGGTTCGTTGTGAGCTTTCTTGAAAAAAAAAAAAAATCATTCGTATTATCGTTCCTTTTCGTTCCGCGATACGCCCACGAAACATTCAAAGCTCGCTAAGAGGAATAATTATGGCAAAAACATGGAGATACAATGGGAGGACAATGTATGTTATCCACGTCTCACGGTCGTCGTTAACACACACACACACACACACATTTATACATAACCGTATAAAGTACGTTTCACTCGAATACAGGGTGATTTAAACTTACTTGAAATTAATTCACAATTTGTCATTTTTTTATGCTTTTTTGTTCTTTTCTATCTAATAAATTAATAATTAATAAATATAAAAATATTATATTGGAAATATTGAATAATATTCTAATTGAAATTGAAATAAAACATCATCGATTAGAATAAAAATAATTCGTTAAATTTAAATTAATAAATCACCTTGGAATATAAACACATACAAAATATTAAATATTCAAGACAAGTGGTAGATTAATCTTTGATAACAAAAAATTCTAACAAAAGATCACGAGCACGAATAAGTTATTTCCGGAGACCATATCAACCATAATGCTAATTGTAAAAGGGGAAAAATAAGAAAATAGAAAAGAAGATTAAGATGATGTTTCTAACGTAAGATTCTCAGTTTCATAAAACGAGAGTACGTGCATCTAAAAGTAACATCCCGTTGCTTTAAGTTACACATTCGAGAGAGTATCACAACACGACAATATCATTAAACACGTATACACACATATATACATGAATATAAAATACATAAATGTACACTAACACATTCTAAAAGAAATTTACTTAAACTTCCCGTGTCATTCGATTTCTATTCCTTTTACAAACAAGAAACAAATCAACGTCTTCCTGTTACCATACCATGGATCGTTATAGAAATTTCTTTACCTATGTCAATTATTATCGAACTACTACTATCTTTGTCAAGATTTTTTTCAATCTATTCAAATAAAAACAGATGGATGAAAATATAGCACGCGACGATTTAAAATGACGAGTATGGTCAATAATTTCTAAGAACTGGAAATGAGTGAAGTATAATAACGAGCAAAAGTTATGGTAACCACAAGAGAGAAACACTTATGTATTATATACAATATATGTATAATACTTTATTCTCTCTTTTCATAGTTGAAATGATGAAAAAAACTATGTACGATCGAGGTTGATTATGATCCATTAGGAAGTGACTTTTCTCTCGTATGTGTTCACTTCTATCGATACTTCTAAACTTTATTTTAAATCATTCTACACTTTATTTTATTTTACCGATTATTATATCTTGCTACTATATAATACTTTATAACCATCCTACGTATACATATTTTTACTTATATTTTTTTTCAATTCAATTAGAAAATACGAGCAAAAGTACTTACAGTTTCTTTCGAATGAAACAAAATTAAAAAGACGAAAATGAAACATTTTCCTGTTACTTGAAGTTTCTTTCCAATTTTATTTCTATCTCTTACTAACACATATAAATGTTTATCATATATAATATATAAGTTTAAATAAAATTATTATTTAATTATTACTTTAATGTTAATATATTTATTTCTAATGAAAAAGAATTTGTTAAATATTAGTAAAGTAGAGTACAGTGATCGATTTACCTTAAAAGATGATAGATAATTAATCCAAGATAATTGATATTGTAATTAAATAGCACGTTGAATAAATTCTACGAACCTTCCTCTTCGAAATCAAACAAGATTTAATAGAAAGACTGTTATAAAAACAACGAGTTAGTTAAACCTGTGATTTCGAACACAACGGTTCGTGATTTTATTATTACAATATACATTTATTTAAATTAATTAACAATTATTTCATTTCCAATACTCTAATATATTTTACACAAATATATAAATAGATATTAATTTTTTTTACAGCCTATTGGTCCTAGTAAATGTATTCAAAATTATTCACACGTACACAAAATATAATTTAATACAATTTAAAAATTAAATAAGATATGTGAGTGTGTTTTATCTATTGGATTATGATTATGGTTCATTCCTGTATATTTCTTTCAATATTCTATTCACGTCAGTACTTTCTTGCCATCTCAGTTGTTCTATTTTATATTATTAAATTAGGTACCTAGGAAATAATAATTCCTTCGAATAATAAATTGAAATAAAAAATACAAATTAGAAATAATGATACAAATTTATTTTATACGAGATTCTCTATCTCTCTCTCTCTCTCTCTCTCTCTCTCTTTCTGTGTCTCTTACTCCCATATATAAATTTAAATCTAACTTGAACACAAGATGTAAATGAAATGACATTATACTATGATTATTACCTTGTATCAAACATCTAATATTTTTTACTCTTCAATTAGATACAATTCCTTCACATAAAAAATAAAGAAAGAATATTAAAAAATACAAATTCATTTTATACGAAGCTTCTTTTCTCTTAAATTCTATACATGTAATACCCATACACGTATACGTAAACTCTTGATACATAATCCACTACTCACATGAAGATATAAATGGAACAACATTACATACTAAACCGATTATTAATTCGTTACTATCCTCGTTCTTCTTATATTTTATATAATATTCAATTAGGGTAGATGTAAGATATCTATCGTTCGATATGAATAACGTATCTAACTACAAATTCATTTTATACGATACTTTTACCCTCTCTCAACACTTCCAATATCACCAACATCACTACCATCACTTCTACTGTAAAAGATATATAAATATAATTCTATGTAAGTGTATATATGTATATATGTATGTATATATGTATGTATATACCTACATACAGGTGTAAATATGGAACGACAAGGAACCGCAAGAAACTCGACTCGTTACTCTGGTAGGATAATTATCGCGACCGATCGGTCGAACGTTCGAAACCGTTGCCCTCGATATAATAACGAGTATACTATACTTAGTACATAAGCATCTTGTGGAATTTGCGAGTAACGATTATTTTAGCAGTGAAAGAGAGAGAGAGAGAGAGAGAGAGAGAGAAAGAGATTCCACGTTTCTTCTTATTCTCCATCTCTTCCACCATTCACCCCTTCAGCTACTAACCACTTCATCCTCCTCTTTCATCTTTTTCCTCTTCTTCTTCTTCTTCTTCTTCTTCTTCTTCTTCTTCTTTGGCAATAAATCAACTTGTCGTACACCCCGAAGACTATGCAACAGTCTTTCGAGCACGTAAAATGGAGATGGAAAGAAAGAAACACAGAGAGAAAGAGAGACGAGTTGAAAATGTTTGGTCACGCGTGGTTGGAAGCAGTTGAAACGGTAGCAATCGAGAATAACCGCTTCTTCTTTCTCTTTCCGTTTCTATTTCTATTTTTCTTTTATTTCTCTTTCTCATTCGAAGGTGCATCTACCCTTCTCGAGTTGGACAAATTTACATATTGAAATTTTCATATTTTTCTTGATTCGATTTATCCGTTACATTTCCTCGATCTCCTCCTCCACCTTCTCTTCTGTTTCTGTTTCTGTTTCTTCTTCTTCTTCTTCTTTGGAGATCGTTTAGAATTCACCAAGAGAGGACGTTAAAGTTCTCTCGCGAATTTCTCTATGTATGTTAGTTTTATGTACACTTACACTTACACTTACACAACTTACATAGCGGATCGATCGGAAAAGGCGGAAGTCGTGTTCCTCGAGAATCGTGTCGTTCAAATTCTAATCCTTTCTAATGTCGCCCTCTCTCGAATATAACTGTGTGTATATGTGTGTATTTTTAGATTTACGTTACGGTTTGTGATCCTCATTTTCTTCTTTTTATTCCGAGTGTGAATTATTAACGATCGATATTACACGTTTTTTTTTGTAATATTCTTCTTTTGTAGAATATTACAAATAAATTTCTAGACAATTTCAAATCGTATTAAATAATATTTGATTTAAACATCGATTATGTTTATTTCTGTAAAAGAAAGTATGTTTTTAATTTGAATTTAAAAAGGTTTATTAATCTAACGAATAAACATTTTACTAATATTTTTATAAATTTATGCTTGTAAAGTATAGCTGAATAAATAATGAATTAATTAAAAATTACTTTAAATAATATGTTGAGATAGAAACAAATTTCTATAAGAAATAAACACTTGTTTAAATCTGAAATGAGAATATTTGTTAATCAAATCATTTTAATATTTCGATGTAATTATCATTTCTATTACCCAAAAAAACATTAACTTCTTCTTGTACAATAAACAAATTCCTACAAGAAATGAAAATTAGTTTTCGAAATTAGAATATTCATTAAACTCTAATAAATCTACTTCTTCTTCTTCTTATTTTTTTTCTCTTTCATTTAATTGTAATTTCGTTACTTGATGTGTTACACACGATATTACATCAAATTAATTCACATTTCCATTACCACAAATATTAACTTTTTCTAACGATAATCAACTGATTCTAAGATCATTACATTTTCTTTCATCATTTTCCTCCTACTACAACACCTTTCTCTTCCTCTTCCTTCAATAACGACTTCATTATCAATTCATAATCTTTAAACGAGCTGTGTTAATCAGTAACAACCAGATGAGATTAGTATTTTCAAAACGATCGATTTTATTATCTCTTTCGTTTTATTATACGTGTCATGTAAATCTTACGACCGTGTAAGTATAATAATTAATATAAATCATCCTAGGAAATTCTCTTCCGTTGAAACTATCGAATTATCTTTCTAACGCTATCATCAATTTACAAGGAAAATATAAAAACATATAACCAAGTTAACATAAGTTAAATTAAAATTACGTATCTTTAAGAAAACTACGACAAAAGATATTAATATTTCAAAGAAATTATTTTTAAAAATAAAAAAAAAACAAGAGAAAGAGAGAAGGAATGTATCTCGTCGTTGGTGCAAATCGATGAGGCGTCACCATACCGTTAGAAAAGCGTACCTTCTATTGCGATCGTACACCTGCAAGATTCATTCTGAGGTCGTTAAACGCTAAATCCAACCAAGGCCCCCATAACATTTGAATCCAGATTCTCTAATCTCAAATAAGAGAATGAGATGTATCAACTTTTGTGACCACTCTATCATTAATTTCAATTCATTTCAATAAATGTGATTCGATACAAATTATAACAAAATATTATTAGAAAACATTAAATATATTCCCAAAAATTTCATTAACTTCCTATGAAAGTTATTATTTTTTTAAATAAATAATATATTAGACTGTCAAGTATGAAATGGATCAAAAAATGCACGTAATTGAATGGAAAATTTGCTTCATATATTTATATAATTTAATAAATCTTTCTATCTTTCTCTTTATTTTTAGGTCTGGTATATAAAATCTAGAATTATTTGAAGTATTATTATAGAAATATATTCTGTATGTGTGTGTGTGCAAAAGTAATTAATTATTAAAATAATATATCTAGAAACACGAATATATATGAAACATGGAATAGAATTAATAGAAATGATGCGAATTAAAAATGGAATGAAATAAAATGTGTATGAATGTAACATCAAAGTGCATTCACAGAACATGTGAAACAAACGTATATGAATAAATGTAAAAATGAAATATAATATATTATTAATAAAACATTATAATGATAATAATAATAATAATAAATTACATAGAATTAAGTGTTACAGAGAGATCTGGTATCTATTACTTAATAAATATAATACAATCTAGGTAAAGAGTATAATTACGTGAAATGTAGCATAAAATACAATTAGATAAATAGAAAATACAATTAATATTAAAATTCTTTCTCTCTCTCTCTCTCTTTCTCTGTAATACTATTTTCATTGCATCTACACAACCTTTATTCTTCCTTTAACTTACCTACGTATATAAATACACGTATATTACTACACATACATACATACATACATAATTTTACCGTTTCTAGGCCACAGGAATAACGTACGCAGATTATGCGATTCCTAGTTGTATTTAAGCGAGAGTTAGAGAAAAAGATGGAGATTGAGATAGAGAATATGCACCGGTTTTGCGGATTCACAGTCAGTCGTATTTATGTTTATTAATGTCTATATATTTTCTTATATGAATGTGTTTAAATAAGTTACACATATATGTGAGTGTGATCTCACAGCGGAAGCTCCAAAGGAATAGTTTATCCATGGAATCGTAAATTTCTCTTTACCCTCTAAAGAAGAGGAAAAGGAAAAAGAAACAAACATAGAATGAGAGAGAAAGAGAGAAAGAGAGAAAGGATGTTTCAAGATCAGCTGATTTATTGCAACTCTCAACGACGATCATGGCACGTGCCACATTCCTCTTTTCCCTTTACTTTTTCTATTCCTCATAGCTATGAATACGTGTACATATTTACTGTGTATGAGAATATCTGTTGCATTGGATTGGTACACACGATTAGGCTACAACAAGTATTTGCATCTGTTTAAGTTTATGAGTTCGTATACATGCATTGGATTTCTACACGCGATTAGGCTACTAGTGTTTACGTGGTTTTAAATTAGTAGGGGGTTTCGTGTATATGCATTTGATTTGTACACGTGATTAAGCTTACCAGTATGGTTTCATGGAGTTTATGAATTAGTGGGTTTGTGTATGTGTGTTGGATTCGTACACGCGATGAAATTTATCAAAGGAATGCATGTATTTAATATTAAACTCATTTATATATTTAATGAAATTGAATATTTCATTTAAGAATTTATTTGATCATTCCTCTTCTTTCTTGATCGTATTAAATTAATATAAAAATATAGAAAAATATTGATTTAATCTAATCGATTTCACTTAAACCATAACTTTATGTTTGTAAGATTTATTTATCTTTGATAGATCGGTGATATTCAATCGTTTCGTTATACAAGCATAGTAGATATACTCGAACGTATAAAATGCATTCATCTGTCAACTAAATTATGTAGATTTGGTTTATTAACAAAATATTTCCAATAAAGATACGAGAAGATTAAACCGTATGAAATGATTTTTCAAATAAATTTTTTCAAACTACACTTCACGTGTTATTTACATTCGTAAATGATTCATACTATCGTTTAAACCTGACTTGAATTAATATTTTAAACAAGTGATCCCAGTATTATATTAAGAGTATATTTTATCAATAAATAATTATTCATTCTCAATAGGTGGATTCGTTTTACGTATACCGATTCACTTTTATCTTACATAATCCCAATCCAATAAATAGAAAACAAATGAAATGAAATGTCTATATCTGTAAATATCACGTTTAGATAAACCAAAAGGAAGAAATAGTCAATCCATGAACGTAATCTAATCGTAATTCGCTTTAATCTTGTAGTCATGTACGATAAATTGAAACGAAATGGTCAGAACGATTCGTCTTTTCTAACTTCGAGATTAGAAAGGATGAATATATTTCAAAACGATATATTCATTTCTTACTTTCATCTTATTTCTCTTCTCAAAAACTACACAATTTTTATTCAATTACTAAATATTTCAATCAAATATTTTTAATAATACATTTTAATATGCAATTCGTTTGAATGCAACTTTGATTCAATTTCAATTGAATTTATACTGAAAACAAAAAATATATAAATAACATTATGCATGTATGTGTGTGTGTGTGTGTGTTAAACTATTTAAATTACAAAATACCAAGTCAGGTAGTATAAAGAAACACTATTCAAACAAACATAAAATAAAATCAATCAAACACCTGGAACTAGCATCAATTAACTTATTCAATCAACCCATCAATGAACTTAAATATCAACCTAATCTACTTTTATTATACTAAATCTAAACGATTAACATAGTTTATTTAAACGTCCAAAATAAACCTAAAAAGCAAGAAAATATGAAGAAGGGAAATAAGAAAGTATTCCTTAACGTTGGTACGTAATTCTTTTTGTTATTCGATATTTTTATATAAAAATTGTCTTCCATCTCTTCTTCTTCTTCATCTTCCATCATAATCTTCGTTTATTTTGTACCTTTGTAAAAAGATTTTGAATTAAGTGGTCGGTGAGTTATTGTACCAGTCCAGACTAGTCGATCAACGCGAATGGATCACCCTTCTCTTCCCCCCCTCATACTTTGGATATAATTTCTTGGAGAGGTTGGCCATTAGGCAAATAGACTCCTCTCTCTACAGGAGTAGATCCCGCTGCGATTCGATTACGAAGACTCTTTCCTGCTATGAATTATGCGAGAGAGTTCAAGGTTTCTTTTCAACCGTTGTTGCTTAGTACCAAGAGACAACGAATTATCTGGGCTTACTTTATACCTTTCTTTACTTTACTTTACTTTTTCTATTTCTATTTTTACTTATACTTTAGTTTTTATTACTAAAAAGGACTGACAGTATAATCTAAAAGAAAAACTATAAAAAGTATTCATAACGGCAGGTGTACTACCTCTTCATTATTGTATTGGTTTTTATTAGTCCCTTTGATCTGATTCGTTTTCGAAAGAGTTTTATTGAACGAGTTTTATTCATCCTTTCTTCTTTTATATTTCTTTATTTTAATTTTTGTATTCTTGACGATTCAATCTTACTGAATATGAAGTAAATTTTACTTTTGTATGTGTATTTTATTTAATTTTATTTAAAGGAAAAATCCCATTAATGCAGAAATAGAAAACACTATTATAAGAAATCTGGATTTAATATAGATTGAAAATTATAATAAATATTAAAAATAATTATTTATAGCAAATATTGATTGAAAAATATATAAAAGTAGTCTTCCTACAACACGATAGATAAGTTCCTAGAAAATTCCGTGTTGTATAAGACCCCAATACAAAAAGAGTAGAAGTACATTTCTGTACAAAGCAACTTTTAACAATTTTCTTATCGTGTTATAAGATACCGTGTTGTAGAAGGGCTACCTATAGTTTAAATATTTCTTAAAATTGTTATTTTATTTTAATAAAGTTTTTTTTAAAGGAAAACATTTTTGTTTGGAATTTGAAAAATGTTGTTTATTCCCTTCAAAATTACGATGAGAAATTTTCTGAAATTCGATTCACAGATCCGGTATTGGTGACACCAATTCGATCATACTGTTTTATTATAATTTGATTTCTATCTTTTCATCTTTTTTTCTTTTTCTAAATCGCGGTCTCGTCTTTTCTGTCGCATTCGAAGCCTCAACGAGCAATAGGATGTCCGATGATACGTTCCAGGGACTGGTCGTAAAATGATCCTCCTAACCGCGGGCTAGTTTAACTGGGTAACGGGTAGCAGACGTTAAACGAAGTCGTCGTCCTATACGAGTCCTGAAACCTTCACCGAGTAATCAAGATATGCAACTAGTAAGACTGATAGAGAAAGAGAGAAAGAGAGAGAGGAAGAGAGAGAGATGCTTACATTTTCATTCATTTTATTTTCTACAATTTAAAATTGTGCTTAATATTTAATTATTTTAATGTGGGCTTAATATTTTTTCTATGAAAGAATAAAAATATCTTATTTATTTGGAATAATAAAATATTTGAAACAATATCACACGCGTGTATAAATATGCGTGTTTGATATTTTTCAAATGAACAAAATAAATAAACAATAACACGTGCATTTAATTTTTCAATAGATTAAAATTTGTTCTATGCAAAATAATCATTGCAAATCTTATGTTATTTAAGTATAGTACCCACGTGTATGTAAAATA